>JAJHUR010110362.1:712-31809 GCA_027495735.1 Lutjanus campechanus | reverse complement strand
TTCTTTTCATTTTCTTTGTTCATTCATATGTGGACACACTATTGTTGTATCACACAACAGAAGGGAAGACATGGAAACGTGCTGTAAGGATGATTTTTGGATAAAAGAGGATGTGACACAATCTTAACCCACAAACAAAAAGAGGAAAGACCTTGCTATTGAGTCATGCATTTGTTATTTTTTCAGCGCCATGTAAACAGGGTGGCAATATTACATCAGAGCATGAACGCAACATATGTAGCGAGGAGCAACAGTAATCCCATGTAATACTGTGAAAAGCTCTTTTAGCATAGCTGATACAGAATCTTTACAAGCCACTAATAATGAGCAACAGAGAACTGGATTAGGGGTGGCATGGCTGGATCTGGGCCATGGCAAGCAACACACAGCGCAGTTAGTGACTTGACTGTGTGTTGGCATATGTGTCAGTGCAACACCGGAGTATGCATTAGTCCAGCGTATCCCTGTGAGGAAGTGTAGGTATTTGCAAACAGCAGGTGGTTCAGCATTTAGTTCACCTCTGAAAGCCTTCCATAATGCACGCTGTAAACATGCATACACTTTCAGCTCACGGAGGTTATTTAAAGACTCCGTGTTGAATCCATCACTAAACAAAATTATGTTGTTAACCATCAGATCCAATGCCTCGCCTGTAATTTACCTTTTTGCATTTCCACTTTTTATATACACTACAACAGACACACTCAATTTTTATTCAGCCACGGAGCCCTTACAAGAACTTAAATAAACCGGGGTCCCCTCATGTATGTCCCCTGGAACGGACTTGTCATGATACCAGAATTTTACCTTCCGATACCACAGCAAAAAGAAAATGAAGTCCTAGGCACACAAAATAATTTATAATAATTATAATATTGTTTTTTTAGATTAACAACCTGCATATAGTGCTGGTACAGAAAACGGTATGGTTTTGCTCTGCTGCAGGCCAGACTGCAGGCGGAACAATAAAGGCTGGATTGAAGTGAGGTTTTGATTGAGCACTTTGATCACTTTCTTTCATAGCCTCAGGTAATTTAAGTATCGTCAAATATTAGTATTGTATTGTTTTTAAACGCACGGTATCGAAAAATTATTGATACTGTGATACTTTTGACAACCTTACTTTGGAATAATTTGACACAGCCTGTTTGTTTTTAAACTTCTACCTATTTAGGTGAAAAAACAACACAAGAAAAATGTATTAAAAGATATTAGACATGTCAACTCATAATACTCGCACATATCAAGAGTGTGTGAACAGTCTTTGTGCATACTTAAGATAAAACAAAGATTGTGGTTATTTTAAATAATTAAGAATGTTCCATGAAAGTCAATAAAAAATATGTTCAAAAACTTGCATTAAAATAAATAAATAAATAAATAAATTAATTAATTAAATAAGTAATTAGATACATATATTTGATATCATAATTTTAAATAAATGAACTTGAAGACTTTTCACAGGCCCACCTTGCAGAGTGCCACAGAGCCTTGTCTGAGAACCGCTGCACCACACGACCACATTTCTCTCATCTACAAGCATCACTCTTCAGTGTTTGTATGGTATACTTGTATTGTATAATCTGTGAATACAAATGTAGACATCAAAGATGCTTTATGTTTTTCACAGACTGAGCCTGCGTTGTTGCTCAACTCCACAGAGGAATTGCTTGAAAGCCTCCGTGTTACCTTTTTTACACAGTATGGTCGAGGTTATTCTACAGTTGCTGTAACTGCTCCATAATTGATATGCTCCAAAACAAATGATCAGGGCTTCAGTGCCCTTTAAGAAGAAGCAGTCAGCGTCTGAGTGATCTGTTTGTCCTGCTCTACTCTCCCAGCACCTTGTTAAGACCCAGGACCTCACCTCAACCCCACTGCTACACACACACACATACACACACACACACCGGGCTGTCTGTCCCCTGTTCAACCCCCTCACAGTCAGAGGCCAGACAGGGTCAAGCAGAGGGCGAGACATTTATGAGGTGTAGATATTTGTGCAGGAAAGCATTCCTCCTGTTGACACTGAGCAACACAGTCTGGATGCTGAGCGAGCTGAAGCAGACAGGCACCGAAAAGTACGGCTGGCAGACCAGTCTGTCGAGTGAGAGGTAGCGGAATCCAGGATATAGACTTTAAAATCTGCTGCAAATGAGGAAAGCAGTAGACACCTTAGTCACCTTATCTTTCCCCCAGATACAGCACGTTTAATTGGCCTAATGTAGAAAGCATACTTTGTTAAAAACATACAACCTAAATCATCTTTATTAGATCCCTGATGAATCGTATCTTGATTGTGTCTAAGCACCAGCGCTGTACCCAACTCAGAATAGTCAAATCCGATTTGTAAATATGTATATATGACTATTTGTTCCTTTTTATTATTTTTTCATAAAGACTAGGGTGACCAGACATCCCGTTTTCTAGGGACAGTCCCTGCTTTTGGTGACGTGTCCCTGGCTGGAGCTGTCTTAACTGCGTGTTAAAGAATGCTGAACAGGAGGGAGCGTGAAGGAGCTAAAGGAAGAGGAAGGGTAAACATATAAATACAGAGCCTGCCAATTTATTATTCCAGACATTTGTGAGATAATGTACCACAATGAGGCAAGCAATGGTAATCTTTTTACCAGTATTTTATCTAATAGTGTAGCCTACTATTTATTATTAAAGATTGGAGAGTACTGTAAACTATGATTTTCTGACAGGATTTACAACGTCACTTAGTACCCAGTTTTATCATTCAGGCTGCACCATAGTTCATTACAGTATAACACTTACCGTGGTTGAAATATGAAACTGTAACTGCCCCTCTTTTTTATTTCAGCAAGGCCTCTCTTCCTCTCTTGTCCATGTACACGTTCATCTTCGAGTATATTCAGGCCTTCACACTCAGACTGGGTCCAGCTGGTTCCGCAGCTGTGTGTACCCGTCGCAGACATCTTCATATGACCATAGACATATATACATAGATGCCGCATTAGCCTTTGGATCATACATCAACATTGCTGCCATACTGGACAGGACTAATAAAATTTTTTTTATTTTTTCACTAAATTGCTCCACGCTGATCATGAATCCTTGAATATAACAAGACTCATTGTAATCGGTTGAGAAATAAACTCATAAACTCAAAGAAATCTATTAAATGTTTTAAAAAGTGCCAAAACAAAAGCCCAAACTCCCTGGTGTTCAATACAGTGTTGCATGTGAAACTGTATCAAGTGGCAGTAGAAACTGTGAGTTGAAAATATTCAACTTGAGTGAAGATTTTGCATGTATCGTTTCAGAGTGTGTGGCGAGGACTTGGGTGGAGCGGTGGGACACTGACGCCACTTGCCAATAGACAGCTGCTGTAATCAGGGGAGCTTTGAAGGAGAGAGCCGGGGTAAAGCCAGAGCTTCTTGCGGAATAAACACCACATCGGAGTCGCATCAAATTCTGTACTTTACTTCGTGAACACACAGACATACAGAGAGAAGAGGGAAATAAGGTTATGGGCCGAGTGTCTTTAGTGCGCAGTTCAGTCAGAGGCTGAACTGAATAGAAACACACACACTCAGTGCTGCGATAGGTGAAAAGTTGCTAAACTTTCTGTACGAACACACAAACTTTGACCCGCAAAGTGCTGCGCATTGGTAAATTCTAATACAGATGCATTTTAAATAAAGTATTTTAAAAAATACCCATATTTAAGTATACCATGCAACTGTATTTGTATTTGTTCACAGGTCAGTCTTGCCCTTACCAATATGGCAGCAGTGTTGACGTATAGTATGTGTATGTACAAGACAACTTGACGTAGTGGAATGATTTTACCTTAGAGAGAAAATTAGGAGCCCTAATTCTGCAGCTGCCTCTTGGGACCAAAATGTTCCCAGAAGTACTTTACACACTGACTTACAAAAAAAAAAAATAAAAAAAACAGCGACTAATGGAATCAAAGAATCTCTGACCAAGGGCTCTGATGATTCAAATCTTCAAGTTTCTGGGGTCAGCCCGACTCAGCACAGAAGAGTAATGAAGCAGAACCCTCTCAAAACATGATAATAACCCAAACAGCCCTACACACCCACTCTTAACCCCATCCTCAGCTCCAGTGGTGAGGAGAGCCCCTCCTACCCCCATGCTGCTGATGTAAGAAGGGCCACGGCTCAGACACGGGGCAGTGGCCATAGTCAACACTAAAGGTTGTGGTGGTAAACAGAGCTGTTTGTGTTCACTGGGCCGCTGCTGGAGATGACTGATGTGCCCATTAGCCCCTGTCTGGGCATTAGGGGGAGGGGTGGCAGCGCTCAGGCTCCATGCAGGACAAAAAGACCCCTGGGCCTGCAGAGAAAGGTCACTGACCTATATTGTGTCTCCTTCAGGCTTTGCCAGTGGTTGTTTCACTGATTCAGGTTACAGAAGTTGGCTTTGTCAGAGCTGATGAGCATGTATGCAAATGGACAGATGCTGTAGGTTATGGGTGGTGTGGTGGGACAGAGGAATACCTGCTGCTCCAGGCACTGAATTAAGAAGGACTCATATTACTGCTGGCATTTTGTCTGCTACTGTACACTTCAAATTCATAAAACTGCACTGTCTTGATTCAAAAATAGGAAAAAAGGTGTTTTCAGTCAGCAAGCTTAATTTGTGTGTGTGATGTAGTGTGGTTTGTGCTCCACTAGAGAGCGCCCTCCTTTACATCTAACTTCCATTAAGGAGGCATGAAAGAGGCATACTATATAAATCCCTTCATTTTCATCAGAATCATCTAATTTGAGTAAAATCTTACATTTCTTGTTATGGTATTTATTCATTTATAAAAAATCTTTCTCATATAGCACATGCTTATTTGTAAAATTGCAACACAAATACAGAAAATGAACACTGAAAACATTGACACATGCTGACAGACTTGGGACAAAATTGTAGTTTTAGTTAGCTGTTGGGCCCATCTCCTGGTTTTCTACCACCTCACAGCTACACCAACAAAGAACCAATTCATTTTAAAAGAAAATAGACAAATGTAGTTTATCATGAATCATGAGAATTCACATCTATCTCTGAATCAGTCAACATCATATTTACAGAGCTTGGCAGCTAAACCCAGTAGGCTTTATTTGATGCTGTGACAGATCTGTCTCTATTTACTAAGGAACTCAAAGCTCACATAAACTTAGTTCAGCCAGAGACACTTACATCAAAGGATTTATCGCAACAAATAAAAGAATTTGGCAGAAAAAGGGCCCTGTGCTTGATGGTGCTTTACAAATGAATCCAAGTAAGTAGCCTCAAAATTCTAAGGGGAGCATGTTAAAACTCCCGACGGAGTATAAAGAAAAGAGCCCAGCACAGACATATAAATGAGATATGTGATATACATAATGCACAACAAGGCAGGAGCTGCCATCACTGCGTCTAGTAATAAGAACCTAGAACAGGTGGAGGCTGGGAGATGGTGCGGGGAGGAATCAGCAGTGTGATATTGATAGAAATAAACAGAATAACCATCAAGGGCAGCACAAATGATCAAAACAGTGAGTGCAACCGGTCATAAAGATTTGTTATTGTTTTGTTGTCTCACCTTGAAAGGTTGTCAAAAGTATAGATATTTTACTTTTTAATGTTACTTTTTCGATACCATGTTGAAATGATACAATCTCTGTCAGTTATACTGAAAAAAGGTCGTTAGACAAACTTAAAGGAGAAATATGTTGCAATTGTGCGCCTAAGAGTAAGTACGGCAGTCCAAATGGGGAGTTGGACCCATAGACAGTGTATTAAATGGGTTGAATCCCTATTTAATATGTGATCTATGGTTGAAGTGCATTGTTTCTGCCCTGCCCCCTCCTCTCCAGACATGAAGAAGCTCAGGCAGGCTGCATTGTAAATTCACAATAACAAGCAACGAGTAGTCCTTCACTGCAAGTTGATCAGCTGTTTTTTACTGTCAGTTGTCTGTCAATGTAAAGCTAAGTCATCAGAGAAGAGAGTATTTCAGCTTGACATGCTTCCTTGATCTCTGATGACATATCACACTCATTTTATGATTTATTACAGTAAATATATATTGCAGATTTTAACTTGTTAACTGAATCAGAAAAAAACATGATTCAATTGTGAACAGTTTTCTCTTTTTTTAAGTTTACAACCACGCTGAGAAAATGAATTAAGTTCAAATCAAGTTAAAAAATTCCACTAACATATTTGTGTCACCCACTGAATTATCTTTTTTTATGTTGGCCCAGCAGTTCTCGTTTTTCAGTGTAACTACAGATAGTATTGAAAGTACTAAAGCTATGAAAAAAAAAAAGAGATAAGTCTTTGTCCTGCCTAAAATTTGTCTTGCAGCATCACAAAACCAGACAGTGTTCACTGACTTTTTCATTGTGCGCAGGCTGTGAACTTATAAAAGAAGAAAAAAATCCTGTTTTCGTGCCTAAGATGTTTTCTTTGACATTTATTGAAAAGGGAATCAATGCATGTGAGCTGGGTTAGTCTGTTCTTGAAACATTGTCTCTTTGGTATCAATTTTGTGTCTGTTCGTCCTATTTCAATGACAAAATTTTAATTTATTCTTTCTTTCAAGGGTGATATCATAGTCACATTTATAAAGCTTTATTCAATTTGTCTATTCCAGAATCTAGGGCTGCAACTAGTGATTATTGTCATTATCGATTAAAATCAATTGATTAGTTGTTTGGTCCATAAAATGTCAGAAAATTGTGAAAAAATGTCCAGGGTGATGCTGTCAAATGTCTTGTTTTGTCAACAACCCACAGATAGTTTACTGGAATAATACATACATACATTCACCTTTTAGAAAGCTGAAAGAAAAAAAAAGATTTTTCTCTTAAAAAATGACTCAAAACTATTGAGAAATGATCAAAATAGTTGGCCATTTATTTAGGCCTAATAGTCAATCAATAATAGAATTCTCGTTGCTGTCCTACCAGATTCCATGGGGTAAGAAGTGGCTTCCTAAGTTTTACTTCAGCACATTCAAATCACACACATACAGACACACACACACACACACACACACACACACACACACACACTATAATTGATGAGTGTGGTAACATTTTTGCTGCTCTGAGAATTTAGCTACTTCTGTGTTTTAAGCAGAGCAAAATAATTGTTATCACAGTTTGATAAAAAACCTGAGTTTTGTAAATAGCAGTGGGTGCAAAAATGCTGGTTTTAACATAAATGTGTTGTGAAATGGCAGGTGCAGTAAGATGACAGGGACACAGCCAGAATAACGGAATTAATTCACAGAGGTTTGTGGATGAGAAGAATCCAGTGTTGCTTTATTTCTTTTCACTAGATGGCCTCTACAAGACCAGTTTTATTTAAGAAATGCAAATGCGACATCACACCAAGAAAAACAATGTCACATTCTCATAAAGCGCTCTTGGCATGAACAAACAGCAACATTGACAATAAATAAAATGTTGGCGAACAAAATAAAACTTTGTGAACAAAGAATAATCAGGATTGCATATCAAACAAGACAAAAATAGACAAAATGTACTTGGCACAAATTAAATAAACTTAAGTAATTTTCAGATTGAGTGAACCTACTCTATGTCCATTGCTTTGTGAATCTGATTGTCCTTCACAGTTAGCATTGAGTATGTGCGTGTACTGTACAAAATAGACACAGATGGCTGATGAAACTAAAATAGACTAATTCCAACAAATTGTCAGTACTCAACATCTTACTTTGTCAGTACCTTGACCTTCATAATCACGCTCCCAGGTGGCCTTTTGCTGCATGTTTGCACTAAACAAAACTGCAGGTACATGTGCAAGAAACCATTGTCACAATGCAAAGCCAATATATATGCACATAGTGGAGGACAAGTATTCTATAAATTACCAGTGATTTCTGATTTTAATTCAGTACAGGTGCTTGACATATGTTAAATTTAAATAAAGGAAATAAAGATATTAAAGACACTTTGGTATTTTGTAGGTCATAATGTGCTGAGTGATGCATTCAGGAGTGCAATGCACATTTACACACATTATCATTAAAAGACCCAGTCTTGTTCTAAATTGATTTGTGTGGACATGATTATAGTGATGCCAGGACACTCATCACACACAAATATTGTGTCAAAAGGGTATACTCATAATTATACTCATATACTTAAATCATTTTTGACCCGTGATTGCAGTCCAGTGGGATCTGCCTTGTGATGATGACCAACTGAGAGGTACATAAATAAAAAGGTGTTTTTAAAATAGGATAACAAAAAAAATGCGAAGTAACAGAACACTTTTACAAAAAGCCACTTGACCTATTTTTTAAACAGGATGACCCCTCTCTCTCAGAGACAGAGTCCTGTCCTGTTATAGACTAAATTCTTCTGCCTTTGTTTGTGCTCTGTCTGTCTCTGTCTGTCTCAGCAGGGCGTATGCAGTGCAACACTAACATCTCCAATCTTGACTTCCCAAAGCAAAGGAAAAACAACGTAATGTATTCTACACCCATATAAAAATAAATCAATCGCAAACATGGAAAGATACATCTCATATATACAATAAACTCCTATATAAAATAGCTTTTATGTACATATAGACAACAGACAACAATACAATAATTGAACTGTACAATGTACACCTGAACAGTTAAGACAGGCGAGAGGTACTGAAGTGTATGGCTTGATTGGGAAAAAAATCAAAATATTTACAGACATCAACTTTACATCCTTTACATGTTTTTAACTTCCCTGGAATGAAGAGGCCTAGGGAGAGCCCCGTGCCTCACTTTCTTTTCCATTCCCTTAGGTAAGGCTACCTTTAAAGAATTGGTCCACAGAGACTTTTCAGCCTCATGGTATTTTGCACAGTCAAATGTACTCTCAGCTCTCCTTTGGTGACATATGATAGGAGCTGTAAGCATGAGTCTTAAAACCAGTTATGAAGCTGTCAATCACATGGATCCATTAAAAAGAGATTACTTAGACGACTGAAACGCCATTTATTGAATTTGCCCAGGAAGACCCAGACATACTACTATTCTTCTCGTAAGGATCAACCAGTTATGGACATCTCCTTCCCTTCCACGAAGGTTAGACGCCAATAGACTCCAGTGTGTAACCTCAGACAGCCCTGCTTTGGTGCTGACATTTAGTCCATGGGTCCTTGAGGCTTTCCCAAGGAGCACTTGTTGTCTTTCAAGGCTGGAGGGTCTTGTAGGCAAAGTCATGGACTTTTATCTTCCTCCAAAGGAGTCCTTCAGTAGTGTCCTCATGGAGGTTCAGCACAGGATGGAAACCCCTTCAGCAGTGACCAACTGACCAGTGGTGGGGTCATACGTCCCAGCCAGGTAGTAGAGGTCTGGGGAGGTACTGTTCGGCTTCTGATTGCGAGTCAGACACTCGTACTCCTCCCTGCTCACCACCTGGCACTTATGAGAGATTGTCTGGACGTCATTCTCATCCTCATGACATGACTGGTACAGGGCATGCTAGAAAGGATAAGACAGGGTTAGTTGCATTATTATATGTATGACAATACACTGACAATAAAGATGGACGACATAGCCACTTCCTCACACTCTACATCTAGAACTAGAACTACGCAGTTGTATGCCTCCGCCAACCTGTCACGTTGCAGTTTACATCCATGTCTTTCCAAACTCATACATGTGAAGAATATTAAGGACAGTAAATATATTTTTTGGCAAAGTTATTGCTACATTGAAATAGATTCCAGTGAATGATTTCCATTGAGAAACACGCCGTCTTCACTTAGTGATTTTTTACAGGGGAATACAGAGGACTGTTTTTGCACTTGGCATTAGCATGGTGTGGGGCCATGGTTAGTATCTGTTGTACTCCCACAGGTTGGGACGATGTTGAACTATTATTGTAATGTTGAGGGACAGTCGAGAGAAATTGTGTGAACGGAAGCCAGTCAAATAACCAGAGTAGTAGCTGTGTGCTGTGTGATCTGCATCAGTATGTGTATCTGTTGCTGCCATATGTAAATACACTGATAGACATGCCCTGTGGTACATTGACTATTGTCCTTATATTTAGCCAATATGCTTGGGTTTTCTGCCAGTTATATACTGTTGAGATGTCTAATCCTAGCACTTGTCTAACTCATGAAAATGAATCACATGATGTTTATTAATTAACCGACAATATGGGGCAAGCTGCTCTTCAGAGGGAAGCTGTTTTATGTGGAGTATCCCTTATTATTTTATGATATAATACTGTCACTGTATAAATTTAAGGTCATATTGCCCACCCCTACTGTCATGTTATCCATCTTTATGTCAGCGGTATAACTCAAGAAAGAAAGAATAATGTCATGTGAAAAGGAGAATCTCTATAAAACTGTAACCTCCCCGCTCACCTTGCCATCTCGATGCCTCTTGCCCAGCTTGGTCTCTTCAGGGTGGTAGAACCACTTGACTTTGACCACCATACTGGATGTCCAGGATTCCCAGAAGTTCTCAATCCGGCCTACATATGGGAGGTTAGGACGTCCAGCGGAGAGGAACACAGCACAATCTCCCACTCTCACCGTGTCTCTGCCTCGCACGATGGCCTTATAGAAAAGCTTCCTGGCCTTTCCCTTCAGACCTCGCCGCTGTGAAAAACAAGACATTTTCTTTGATGATGATCATTTATTTATTACCTTTCTTGACCTCTAGTGATTTAGCATTCTAAAGTAAATGCAATGATTGTATGAAAGAAATGAAGGACAAATCTTTGCTGTATTGATGATGTACAAACATTTTTACTGTTCTCACCTGTGTTGGGTTTCCTGACCACCTCCACATTTGTCGTCCTGCTAGGAATGCAGACATCTTGGGCCTTGGAATAAATGAGTTCTCATCTGGAAGCATCCTAGGTTTCTTCACAAAATCCTTAGATGGTTTAGAGCTGGAACTTGTGCATTCTTTCCTCTTCAGTGACTTGCTGTTCGGGATCTGATCAGGGTGGCCTCCTTTGGCATTCGAAACAGCCACAGCTTTAGCCACAAAGGAGTGCTGGTGTGACCTTGAAGAAGTGGAGGGGTCAGAGGGTTGCAGGAGACCCCGGTGGGAAGACAGACAACTCTGAAGCATCAGTGTGGAACTGTCCTCATCCTCTGAGCTGTAGGAGGAATCATTATCAGAAGAACACAGGCTGGAACTGGAGAGAGAGCCCGAAGAGGAGGAGCTTGAGGAACCAGAAGAGGAGGAGGAGACGGAGAGACGAGACAGGAAGCGGCCAGCCGTCCTTAGTCCTCCTGAGGCTGCAGCCAGTGCAGTCCTCCTCCTCTCTTCCTCCTCATCGTCCAGATCAGAGTAGGAGTTGTGACACTCTCTGTGGTAGCTGAAGCCCAAGTTGCCATATTCACCCAGACGCAGAGAATGGGAGGGTTTTCTTTGAGGTGTGTTTCCTTTCACAAGAAGTTCTACCCTGGAGGCACCGCCCTTTTTGTTGTCTTTAACCAGAAGGACTGGGTGAGAGTAAGCCTCTATCCTTGGCATACCACTAACACTGGAGGACCCACCTCGCAACAGCAGAGCCTTGCTGTTCTTTGTCTTCGGGGAGGTTACTCCCTCATGATCTAACTTGACCAAGAACTCTTGTCCAGACTTCCTGCTCCTTGGCATAACAAGCTCATCTTGCCTGCGCCTCTGGCCATACAGGCCACTTCTGGGGCCCATAGATAAACCTGGGCTTGGCCCTGTAGACTGAGTACAGAAGGAAGAGTAGCCATTTGCAATGCTGCTAAAAGAGTCCACCTCAAAGGAGCTACTGCTGAAAAGACCTTTGGCTGGGGTGGACGCCAGTGGCTGGGTCTGAGGCAAGGGGAACAGGTCTTCATCCTTCCCTCTCAGGGCCTTCCTGGGTGCCCCGTTGAGCTGAAAGAGGTTGTCAGACGTCCTCTTTCTGGCGTTTGCCAACGAAGGCCAACCCAGGAAAGGTGAAGGATATTTGTTGGCATTCTCAGCTTGCTGCTGCTGCTTCTGTTTTTTCCCAGAACCCTTTGGTCTCCCTAAAACGAAGAAAAGTCATGTTTTAACAAGACATTGCAAATGATGAAACATAACTGTGTTTAATTTGTACATTCTGTACACCGGCCAGTTTATTTGGTACAGCTATCAACCCAGTAGCCCTACAATAAGTATTGTTGTAAAGCCTCTGCTGTCCAACATGAACAATAAAGTGTGAATAAAGAGTGTGAAGAAAAACAAAACATTGTAAACTTTGGACAAGATCTTTTTGCAAGGCTATTGTGTTGGATTGGATAGTTGAGCAATGCACAAAACCACATAAAATGTATTTTGAATTCAAGTCAAGAGCGTATGGTTTAGAAATATCACTAAATGTCAGGTTAAGTCAGTCGTTCCCAAACTGAAGGCTGTGGAGGTACTGCAGGGGGGATGTGGATGTGCAGTTTAGGAACCACTAGGTTAAGTCATGACATTTGGAATATTTCCACGAAGTTTTTTTAAATATTTAATTTACTGTAAGCATTATGGCATTAATGAGTTGTTGGAACAATCAAATAAATAATATTGTGATCTTATTTTTTTTTATTATTATTATTTTTTTTTTTTAGAATTTCACAGGTTCTATGTAATTTAAGGTGGAAATGAGAGTTTCAGAGGTTGATTCTCACCTGGTCTTCTTTTGTGAACAGTTAGAGTTTGGCTGTTGATGACAGAATTCATCATGTTCAGTCTGTCAGATGGTCTGTCACTGATGGGTGCCTGCTCCAGACTAGAACTTTTCTTGGCTGTTGTCCCGCTGGGTACCAGCAGGGCAGGAGATGACTCCGCACCTAAAGGACAAGGGGCAGAAGATTATTAGCACTTACATACAGGTAGACGATACACTGCAACATGAAAGAGAAAATTCACAGTTACACAAGAGGAGATACCCACAGCGAATCTGGTATCCTGGAGGCAGGAGGCGGATGTTTGGGAGAGAAATCTTCCCTCGGTCTCCATCATCAAACTCTACCATCACTCCTCCTTGCTTCCCTTCATCAGATGAACCACCTGCATGTGACAAAAATATACTTTCTCAGGTGTGCAGGAAAATGGGGAATGCTATTAAGTGACTTTATGTACATACAGTCAAATATAAAGTTGAAGACAGAGCTGCAATAATTAGACAGTTCATCAATGGCAAGAAAGCAATTGCCATCTAATTTAATAATCAATTAATTGTTTTAGTGATTTTTTAAGCAAAAATGACAAACATTTACTGGTTCCAGCTTCTTGAAAGTGAAGATTTACCACTTTTCTTTGTTATTTATGTCTTTGGGTTTTGGACTGTTGGTGGGACAAAATAAGCACTTTGAAGACGTCACTTTGGTTTCTGGGAGACTGTGATGAGCAATTTTTTTTGACATTTTATAGACTAATCTGTCAATTAGAATTATGATTGATCGTTTAAATGATAATGAAAGTAATCATTAGTTGCAGCTAGTGATGAAACTGAAAATTTAATATCATGATTACAGTTACCAAAAAAGATCATGGCTATCATTATTATTGTGGTACTGTTTAATGTGCAGAAAATGTTTGAAAAGTACTGATACATATACTGAAATCATTCACCAGTTTTTATATTTAAAATCCTCTCAATGATTTGAAATGGCATCATGCTCTTTGCAATGTGAATGTTTTCACTGATGCAAAACAAACCCAGGCTGCATGCTATGCCTGCGTCTGGGAGACTGTCACTAAATTACCATGAGTTTTTCAAAGTGTAATCAAATACAATTGTCATAATAATTAAAAATTGAAACAGTAATACTGGAATTTTATCACTGTTGATTGTAAAACTGATTATCGTTTTATTCTTAGTTGCAGTCCTAGTTGAAGATCCAGAGGATACATAGAATAACAGAGATAGAGGAAGCTGATGTCTCACCTCTGCGAACATATCCGGGGTATAAGCAGCGTGAGCGTTCGCTCCAGTAAGCACACACCCTGGTTCCTTCACTGAGCATAGACTCTGACTCTGGACGTATATCCAGGACCTGTGGGCCAGACCAAAACATAATTAAGATTCATTACAGGCTGCACACACGCAGACATACATGTATACACACACTCACTCACACACACACATACAAACAGTGTGAGAGCCATGGAGCATTGTGCATGGGCAGCCACTGTGCCACGTTTCCAAGCGGCACTTATCTCATGCCAATGTGCCAGTCAGGGTTGAAAAGAACGGAAGCCATGATGCAGTAAATCCTGACTTGCTGAGTAATACTAAAGAGGGCCTGAATAGAGGGCTTGTGATTGCAGGTTGCCAGATCCTCCCTCCAACAATGCAGGCAGCCCCAGCATCCGCCACTCACTGGGGGCTCTTTCAGGTTGCTTTCATTTACTGTTGCCATGGCGAGGGACCCTTTGACTGATGAGGTGTGGATGTGGGTGTGTGTGTGTATGTGTATGTGTGCGCGCACGGGAAGGGAGAAGGAGCATGGTGAAAATCGGGGTATTGGTGTCAGAGTCAAATAAATGGCTTTTGGACTAATTTAAAGACAAGAAAGTGGAAGTATGGCATAAATAGCACCAGCTGCTACCCGATCAGTGTTTAGATAAGACTAAAGTTGCCAGAAGTGCTGGTGTGGAACAGCCGGGAGAATTAGAAAATGGCACTGTGAGAAGGCTTTGTAGGAAAACTAACATTGATTATTATGTATCTTCCACTGCAGAACAACAAGCACCTCATGGTCTTGTGGACAGCTGAATGCTATTGTAACTCTTAGCCAATAGGGCTATATGACCAACAACAATAATAGTGAGTCCTTTGAATTAAACCTAAACAAACCAACAAAAAACTAATACTTGACAAAAAAAAAGTTAATTTGAAGAAGTGCAATTGAGTCATGTGCACCCATGATGTATTAATGTATGAAGTTTAAACTCCTGAGACGTATTTTATGCTGGTTGTTTCGGAGACAGTGATATTTGGCTTGTACAAAGATGGTTTCCCACTGGAAAAGGCTGCAAGGTAGAATGGTGAAAATATTCAAAATATATAGTATACACTCAAAGTGATGCTGATTTTTTTTTTTTTTTTGTAGGTGGGCCTTTTTCGGTTGCTAAAGTATGTTTTGCTCCTGACCCTGTCTACAGCAGCACTTTGCTTAACTTCCATGCTCCTCTCTGCTTCCACGTACTCCTCACTGCTTCTCCAAACTGGGTAGATGTCAACCAACATAAACTCACTATCGAGAACTACTCCATACAACCCTCTTCAAAAAATCTGAACTATCCTTTTAAGAGAAAATGTATGCCAGCTATGTAAAAAAGAAAAAAATCAAATAGCTCACTTCCATACATGTCGCACATACATAACCAAGAGGAAATTCAATTACTGTATGTCTAGCGTAAAATTTGTTTAGAGTTTTATACATCACAACCTTATCATTCATAACATTAGATGAAATATGATCATTTTAAATGAGGTCCCTGCACAGCTATTGTGCCCTCTTGGCAGCGTCTCCTCTCCCCTATTAGAATGACGGCAAAAGCCATTAATCCAAGGTACAATCATGCCAGTTAAACTCTGCTCTACTTTTCCAGGGTCTTCATCTCTTGACTTTCCTTTGTGTGCAAACACAACATCCTGTGCCCTGTTTGGCAATAGTGAAGAATTATTTCCACAGTTGGAAAAGATGTGGGTTTGACGAGTGTGCTTTAGGTGACCCAGCTGTTAGTAGTTCATGGAGACCAGCATCCTCTCAGTAAGAAAAAAATGGGACAAAGGTCACCTGCAGCAGTAAACACTAAAACTCCACTCTGGATGCAGCGCACACCAGGAAGCACATGTTACCTAAATACAAATGAATACCAGCCAAGAATGTGCTGTGGTTTCTACAATGTATAATTATGTCTCATTACATGGATGACTTAGGTAAACTATAATTGTATCGTAACATGAGTGAGAATTACAAATCTTGTGGTCTAGGAAAAATAAAACAACCCAACCACCCCAGATGCAACTGAAAATGCAAAATGGGTGGACAGTTTTATTGTGAAATAGAGATATGTCTTAAAATAGCTGGATAACCCTACGCTTTTGGATCACTCCATTAGTGATCTCCTCTTCTTACACATCTTTGTTGATCTTTGCCTTTAAAATTTAAACATTTTGGCAGCATTAGGAATGCAAAGTCCGTGTCATCTCCCATTTAAACTCCAAAATGTTAATGGATCCAGGTGTTTTGGGGGATTATCCCACCCACACACAGAGCTGGTTTCAGGCTAATAGACATTCAGAGACAGTCACACACATAAACCCTGCCCTCCCATATGTTCATGTTCATTTAAGAGGTTCAGATGACCTCCAGTGATCATGCTCACATGCACAAAATATTCAGATTTTAGCCCTTATTCTAAAAAAGACAATATTCCAACTAGGGACATCTCCTAGATGTTGTATTTTATTTTGGATATCGTTGTATCGTGGTATGGCATGAGTGTTGTCTTTTCCTGGTTTTAAAGGCTGCATTATAATAAAGTGATGTGATTTTTCTAAACTTACTGACTGCTCTAGTTCTTGTTATTTGCCTTTACCCACTTAATTATTATATTCACATTACTGATAATTGATCAAAATCTCATTGTGTTATAATACCTCTGTAAAAGATTTTGTGAAAGCACCGGTAGTCATCCCTACAATTATGATTTTGTACACATCGCCCAGCCGCCCAACATTTACTTTACTTAAAAATTAAGAACTAATTGTGCAGCAAAACGGTCCCTGTCAGTGTTTTACTGTTATATGTGCTGTTTTTAGAGTAATATTACTGCTGAAATAATGTGAACATTGTATTTTACTGCATAATCATGCATTAATGTAATGGTCATAGGCTTCCTCATCTTCTTGAAAAGGTTGACGATATTTTTGCATATCCAAAAACCAGCTTTTTCATAATATTTTAAAGTTTGTGTGTTACTGCCTCTGACCTGAAATGTAGGCTCTTCTTTTGTGCATGCATCTCTACCACAGCCTTGCAAACTGTTGTTGCTAGTTGGTTTGTTTACAATGCACAGAGCTGACTGTAAGCGGCTGTCTGTCTCCAAATTGCAGTAAAAATCCCAACCGATAATCACAACGCGCCACATACATAATGTCCAAAGAATGCTCCTAAAACCAGAATAATATTGGAATATCCCACATCTTAATCAGAAAATGCTGCATTGGGAATAAAGTGTAATTAGGAATATCCAAACTGAATATGCTGTTTACATGACCCGTATCAAATTCGCAATAAAATCAGTATGCATGTAAACATAGTCAATGACCCTGAGAGACAGTCAAGGGAGGGTGCAAAAGAGAAAGCGAAGGGACTGGAAGCGCTGCAGAAAGGCTGGAAGCCGGATGGAGAGGGAGAAATGCAACAAGGGTGAGAAGGATATCTAAGAGAAATAGAAGTGTTGAGTGACCCAGAAGACCAAACAAATGATGGTGTTTCTCGTAACAAAGAGTGTTTTAGTGCAGCGGGGTGAACTTACAGCTTCCTGCAGCAGTTGCTCCAATGAATAGATTCTTGGGCGGTTTCCTCTTTCGCCGTCGATAACAATGCTAAAGCTGGAGAAAGTGCAGAGCAGAGAGAGAAAGATGAGGCTATTTTCAGATGCTTGTATTATGCTTGCCTGGCTCCCATGTCATATGTTACTCCCACTCTGCTGTTGTTCTAGCATCTTTTCGCTGCCTGAGCCAGAGGAGCCGTATCGATATTGAGCTAAGCATGGGACGATGTGGGGTTTGTAATGTAAAGAAGAAAGAAGTGAAGTCAGATAAAAGAGAGAGAGATAATAAAAGGGGAAAAATTTAGATACTGACGGTAACTTATAGTTACTCTCATGCAAAATTCCTCTTTGTGATCGTAGCGATGCCTACCCTGATGAACCTTGCATGATTTCTTTTATAATGGGTTGGTGTTTGGAAGGATGTGTTAGCCTCCAGGATAATTCATTGATTTCTAGACACATCTCAGCTTTCTAAAGCAATACATGTTTACATTTCTCAACCGATTTCAAAGAGAGGCTTTATGTTCAAGGCTTTATGATCTACACGAAGTAGGGAAAAAATATTGTAATTTACTCCACATAGATCATGAACCCTTGAATATAAAAAGGACACGTTGAAATTGGTTTAGAAATGTAAACATTATAGCGCTTTTTATCCAGGAAAAATGCAGCTCCCTATTTGCATATTTGTGGTTACCATGATTTAAACTGAAAACAGATGGTCTGGAGGCAAATAAGTGCAGTATTTTAGATTTCAGGTAAGTTGTTTTCATTCATGTAACACGCACTAATAGTTAACTGGTACAGATCATGGATTAACCACGTTCCGTTACACCACTGCTTCGATTACAACCGTGATAATGTCATTGCCTTTTCTATGTTCAGAAAACGCCCTGACTGCTTACATGTCTGGGAGCTCCAGAGTGTGGACCCTAGCCGCGTATAGAAGCTCATCCTCCTTGGAGATCAACACCTTCAGTCCATCAGTTAGGAGTTCTTTGGTCAGGACACAGTTAGGAACTGCGTAAGGGAACACAAACATCACATTTAATATTTCAACATCACTGAAACTATCTGCTGCTTGAAACACTAGTGCGAGACGCCCAACGGTATCTCTTACATTCAGGGCTTTTGTTGTTGTGTGAATGGCTGCTGTCCTCCTCCTCTTCTTCTTCTGAGAAGCTGCTGCCATCCATCTGAAAGCCCTCATCAGCCGCGAAACTCTCCAGCAGCCGACTCACTGCTCGTCCCTTTGGCTGCAGAACATAACAGAAGGGATGGCCAGAAGTATAAATGGGTGCAGGGATGGATAAAAAAATAAACTTGGAGATAGAAAGTGTGATTGAAGAAAGAAGAAATTGTTTAGCATGCTACTCAAAAAAGTAGCAATTAACCGCAGGGGACTTCACAGTGCCTGTACCGTCTCCTATCAGTAGCCATTTTACTCGAGCGTTTTTTCACTCTGTCACAGCAGAAGGTGTGAGCCACCCCCCCATCCCACATCTCGTCTCCCATCCTCTCCTCCCCTAAGATTACTCAGCAGGAGGTTCGGCTATGTGCGATGTGCTAAGTACTTTTAATAGTTCTACAGTAACGGTCCTCAGGGTGAGAAATCTAGGACAGTAAGATTTCTGTTAATACAATGTATGAAAGCTGGCGTGTCTGTAGAATTGGATTCTGTTTGGCAGTTTGTGTTTGCCTTGTGTCGTGAGTGCTTTTTGAATTCACTGTGACTGGTACCTGTTGGTCCTTGCTCCTTTGTCCCCTGCTGCCCTCCTCGCTCTGTGAACACGGCACCCCAACTGACCAGCAACCTCTCCTCTGTTGAAGATGGACAAGACGAGTTGTGAGAGTCACATTTCTCCACAAGCAATTTAGTTCTGTTCCCGGGGGAAGCAGGAATGGGTGCAAAGTTTGTGCACATAAATTATTGAAAATAATAATTTATGTGCAAAATTATTCACACAGTTTAAGTCCTTTGAGGGTACAAATTATTAATTCGAGGGAAGATATTTCTAATTTGTAAGTGTTATTAATTCACATTTTCAATTCACACGCACTAATTAAACTGAGGGTATTAATTAAAATTTGTGTGTACAAATTAGTGCAGTTTTTAGCCCTGATACCTACCAAGCTCTGCTACTTGGGGCTTAAACGGAACTTTTTTTCCTCAGTGTCCTGCAGCTGTCTCCAAATCTACTTTCAAATTCCCCAAACTTAATAATCATTGTCCCAAATTCAGGTTAATTTTTCATTCTTTATAATAAATGATTTTTTTTCGGTTACTCGCATCACTTCCGCCATTTAAGTTTGGCTAGCTGTTCCTTGCATTTATATCTGAATAAACACTAAGATATTGGCCACATAACTAGATTGGTCATTGGGATGAGTTACTGTTTTTTTGTTTGTTTCTGACCATATGATCAATAAATGCATCATTGCAAATGCAAACCTGTTTTTGATTTGTATACATTAATGTAAATTTACATACACACTTTGAACACATCTCATAGTAAACACTTCATTTTATTATTCAACACCACGACAGCATGTAAGCGCGTGTCTGACATAATGTAGAGCTAGTGCTGGGGCCTCCTAACAATTAAAATGGTATATACTCCATGATGCATAAACGCAGTAACTTAATCTGTAATGACTGATGTTAATGAGTTTCTCTGCTGTCCCAGAACTGTTGCCGACACTGTATCGTTGTGTCTCAGGTGCTAATTTAATTTTTTCCCGGGACAACAGGACATCCTTAATTTCGGGTTCACTAAATGCAAGTTTCCATCACCTTATACTTTTATATCACCCATCTTTTCATTATTATGTGCATTATGGATACACCAAGGAATCGCCTTTTCTATGTTGTACATTATTGTCCTTTCCATTTAAATTGAATAGAATCATTCCCCGCAAATGCATTAAAACTTTTAAGTGCAAGTATTTGTACTTAGTTATGTCCCACCTCTGTTTGGGGGAATCTGACATTTCCATTTAAATGTACAACTTTTGAAATGTACAGTGAGATGGAGCCTTTTCTTGGACATATTATGGATCATGGACGACAATTATTTTACTATTATTTTGATACCTTTTTTCTTTGTTGTTTGTAGTCTATGATTTCTGTGTCCTACAAAATGTTCGCTACATTAGATAGGGTTTTTATAATTAAATATATCAACATTTCTACCAACCTTATTGATCGCTCCTCTCAACATGGTGCTCTTGCGGGTCGCCCTCTTCAGCCTCTCACTGGTGGTAGGGAAGGTGGCCAGTCCCATGCTCCTCCGGTAGCGGTTTCCCCTGGTCCCGAGGCTGCCCCACCGAGGCTCTTTAGACCTGGGCACGCACGGCCTTCTAGCCCCTTCAGGCTGATGATCATGATGGTTCTTGACTGCAGTGGCCAGTCCCAGCCTACAGGGGGGCTTCTTCCTTACTTTGACCTCCCCTTCTGCTCCAGACAGACTCTGGGAGCCTGTGCGGTTCAATTAGAGAAACAGATTTAGACCGAGCTAACAAGCCAGGAGGAGAAACACAAAACAGATGCTTCCCGTGAAGATGTGGGGCAGCTTTGTTGACTTATGAATCAGGTTCAAAGGACAGTCTTACCATAAAGCTCCTGTCTCTGTTTTTTGTTCCTGGCTTTCTGATTGGCCTCCAGTTTTACAACAGATGAGGGGCTCGGCCCTGTCATGGAAGAGCTAGAAGTGACGTCTCTGGCGGGATGGGCTCTGTAGTCTTGACCTTCATCAGTATCATAACTGCCTTCCTCCTCTTCATCTTCTAATGGAGGTAACAAAACATACAACCTAGTTTTATGAACCTATATGATCAAATCCATCTTTTAAAGTCATTACGAGTGAAGTAATTTAGCTTACTCCCCATCATTTCACAAGCACTTCATTAGCATTTAAGTAAATAGTTCATTGAAATTATGTATGAAGTGCTTTGCCTCTGCAGTATTTCCTGGTGTGAACCCACATGCTACAGAACAAGTGTGCAAGGGAGTGTAGGATCGAGTGTGTGTGTGTGTGTGTGTGTCTGTGTGTGTTTTTCACTGCACTTTCTCAAGCAGCTCTTTGACCCAGTCTGCTAGTCTCCAGGGCTGTCAAAGCCTCTCACAGGCAAGTGTCCACAGCTGTGGCTGCACATCTAGCCCGGACCAGCCAGCACGGCCAATCACTGAGGTGTCGAATGTCCATGCACACCCCTGTCTGTTACAAGACTTTCATCAACACCTCTTTATTCACCTCTGATTACTTTTGAAAGTGATTTACAAATTAACAGAAGGCACATTGGACTCAAAGCAGCATAGCGCGCCGTAAGAGGATACCTGATTCAATGTGCCAGTGATACTCTGGTCAGACATAAATATGTCAGGGGTGGTTTATTTATTTTTAACTTGATATTTCATGTGCTGCAGCTCTTACTCATCTCTTTAGCATTACTGCATTTTCAGCCAAAAACACCCTTATCACATGGCTTTTCCATCATACAGGTTAACTATTTCATTCATATTTCCAAGTCTTTTGTTCTTCTCACTTTTGGTGATTGTTGGACCAGTGGAAAGACTAACCAAGACAGTTTTGGTGAGTTTTACATTGTTTTCTGTCAAGTTTGAATAAAGTTTGTTTAGTTAACTGGGCAATGAAACTTGTCATAGGTAACAAGAACAAACTTGGATTCAGAAGGTGTATGGTTATACTGTATCTTTGTGTTCAATAAGGAAAATAAACAGAGAGAAAATGACAGTGCACACTAAATCCAGTGATGACGGATCTTGACGCAATGGAACACCCAACGCTTCGGCCAGGGCTTGATTTTGGTTCAGATCTTTTCAACATGGCTGCCAGGTCGCAAACTTTCTCATTTTCCAGGTAAAGAGTACGCTTAAAATACGTTTCCCGAGTCTGCTACGTTGCGTTGGACAGACCTCATTTGCATAAAGTAGATGTCTAGTCGTGATTATGCAAATTCAGATACGTTAACGGTCTGTCAGCTCCCCACGCTGTACCCATCATACGCTGTGCAGCCGGACCTACTCCCTGTTGATGTACGTCAACAGATTTGTTGTGTTGTGTGTGCACCATAAGTGTAAAAGTGTTTCATTTTTTGACTCTTTGTGAGTTTATGTGTTTACTGGACATAGCGAATGTATGTAACGTAGGTTGCATACACTCCCGAGTCCCAGCTGAGACTCGGGAGGATAGGAGGAGGTGAGACGGGGGGGTTAATGCATTGACACTGGCTGGTTGAAAAATGTTAACATACCATCCAACCTTACTGTACATGTCTCATAACCAGCTATTAGTATCCTCAGCCTCACCTTGATCAGAGTAGTCAGTCTCTGCAGGAGAGCTCTCGCCCTCCTCCGTCACCTCCTGTCTCTGACCACGGAGAACCCTCGCCCTGGGCTGGCTCAGACGGGAAGAACCCTGGGTCAGGGTGGTGGATCCCTTTTTACGTCCACGGCGCACCAGTCCAGTCCAGCTCTCCTGGGGGCCACTGTCCACACTGGCTGCTGAGAAAGTTTGCAAAACCAATCACAGCTCAAATGTAGGTGAAGAACTGTTGGTGGGAACTCAGGTATTACACACAACATTGTCCTTATTAAAACAAAACAGCATGAGGCACAGTCAGTACTGTGATTGCCAGTATTTACCTGTGTCACTTTGTCCCCCAGACTCTCGCCTGGACTCAGCTTTGCTCGTGCCCTGGCTTCTATGTCTATGCTTGGGGTTGGAGTTGCAGGGCGAAACCTCCTTGTCCCTGGAGCCTGTCCCTGAGAGATTCTTTTTACCCTGGGCTTTCTGTTTGAGCTGAGTCACATCATCGGCCAGCTTGGAGCTGAGCATGCTGTGAAGACTGCTTTTTCTGCAGCCCTGTGCTTTTATCTGCTGCAACAGAGAGAGATGAGAGAGCCAGAGAGAGCCAGTTACACTCCCGGTCACAGCAGCCGCAAAAGCATCAGAACGTCAGAGGAAGAGGGCTCACACACAGAGAAGAAAAAGGAATAGTAGAAGCCCCAATGAAAAAGATATTAATATGGAGAGCAGAGGATTTGACTCCTGAGGGTAGCACCTAATTAGAAATAGTGTGCAACAAAGGAATATATCAAACACAGAGAAACAAAGAGTGGCCTCTTTCATTTCTAGTTGCAGAGAGGACAAAAGCAAGGAGGACAAGGGGACCCTGACCTGTGTGCTGCTGACTCGCTCAAAGCCTCGACTGGACAGCCTCTTCTTCCTTCTCTGGCTGTCTCCGCCCCCTCCTAGGTCCTCAGGCGACATGGCAAGCCCCGCCCCCATCGACCTGCCAGTCAAAACAAGGGAGAGGCATTCATTAGAGAAGAATGGCGGTGGTTTGAAAGAAAAAGAGGGGGTAGGACATCACAGGGGAAAACAGAGTTGAGTCACCTCTCTGTGGGATCTAATAACTCTCCTTTCTCTGTCTGATGAACAGAATGACAAAAAAGGACATGGAGAGCCCAGTGTCTGAACCACACACATGAAAAATTGGGATCTAACAAGGAACCTGGGATTGTTTGAGGGCAGTGTGGCATAAGAAGCCTTAATGCTTTATCTGGGGAGCGTCTTTGCAGCTTGTGAAGCACTGCATAGCTTTGAAAGATACAGTAAATGGTTGGAAGGCATTGCATTTGTATGCAGCTCTATTGTTCTCAGTGAATATCATAGCTCTCCAGTTGCATTTTCATATCACCGCGGCACACCGTTTCCCCTGCACTGAGCAGCATCACAGGCCAACCACTCCAAATGCCCTTGAATTTCCCTCTGGAAGCCTGCCCACAGACCACACCGATGTGAGCCAGGCCATGCTCAAACAAAAGATTAACTTCCCCTCTCCTCGTGTGCGTACAGCCGAGGAAATCAGTCACATTTACAGAGTAAGCAGGGTTTAAATGTGAAGTGGATAAATAAAGTACATTCAACATTTCATGTTTGTTTTTTGCTGGCAAATTGTACCACATACAGTTCTATAACTGAACATTTTTTGTAATCAAGTGTGTGTATGCTTCTTTGTTTATGTGTCATCACCATGGGAACACAACATGTGAACACGTACGCCCTTATAAAACAGAAATCCTGCAAAACTGTCGTAAGGAGATGCGTCATTATGACGGCTTTGCAATTTGGCACTGACCCAAACAAAGGCATAACGCTGCCCCACTGCGTGATCTTAGGTAGCATGCTGGTGTTCTGGAAGCAAAAGAGGCGAGGTGGGCGTGACATGTAACCCAACAGCATCTACTGGATCACCCTTTTTACACAGACGTCAATTGGGCCCTGTTACTACCTCGGCTGCTGGCTGAAAGGCAGAACAACAATTATTCCCCATTCTGCATTCCACATACACATTTTATACAGAACGGCGAGGTAGAGTAACAGCGGCTGTCAAAACATGGAAGGATGGAAGGAAAGTGGAACTCTTAAATCCTTTACACAACTTCTGACTGAATTTTATCTCCCTCAAACATTTTTTCTTCTGCCATTTACAGTTGAGTTGTATCCGATCCACACCAATATACAAGAGTGGTTTGTATATGAATCAATTGGAATAGATAATATTGAAAGCTTCTTCTTTAATTATGAGTTATATACATCTACTCAATGTAAATATGACCCCATATACTTTTCTTTGTCTGAAATGTAAAATAGCTGTGCTGCATATAGTCATCTTCTGTGGTGGTGCCCAAAAATTTTTTTTTTTTTTTTTTTTTTTGGCTGTCAATCCAAGCCGAGATTAAGACAGTATTTGGGATAGATATAGCTCTAAATCCACATAATTTTGTACCTGGATTAGACTAATTATGAGCGGAGGTAAAGGTACATTTTTAGGATTGCTTTGTATGCTGCACAGCTCACAATATTACAAAAATGGTTAGACAAAGTCCCCCCCTGATATTTCAGCGTGGTATGAAAAACTTCTGTCTGTTTTGCCATTGGACAGACCAGGCAGACGAGGCGTTCGGCGAGTTTGTAAGGGACTGGTTCTCAGTAGCAATATACCTGAAAGAGTAGGTATTTTTGTCTTAACCGTGGGTCTGTGCTTTGTGTCACTTTAGTATCGAAAAATAAAAATATTGAAAGTGGAATAACAGCAGAACATTCCCACCTTGGGGCTATATTTTGTATGTAGCTCTCAACTGTGTGTAAATCTCCTAATCAGAGTGTGTCAGTGTTCATCTGTACCGGAACATGAAAAGAATGAAGGCGATTGTTGGGCAGTGGGACTGTGTGTCCACTGACTGACAGGAGAGTGACAGAGGTGGCAGTGAAGTGTGAGCTGTCCCTGTGAGGCAGATCCCGCCACGGCT
Organism: Lutjanus campechanus; assembly: GCA_027495735.1. NCBI lineage: Eukaryota > Metazoa > Chordata > Actinopteri > Lutjaniformes > Lutjanidae > Lutjanus > Lutjanus campechanus. Next base: position 5,959 of record JAJHUR010110362.1, on the reverse strand, counting down.
TGCCTTCCGCTGCTGACAAACACAATATGACAGAGTCCCTCCCCTCGGTGGGGGGCTGCTGGGGCTGAGCGTACAGTGACTAATTAAACAGAATTGATTAGCAGGGTTTGCTGGCGAGCAGTAGTTCCCCCCAATCAAAGCAGCACCACAAAGGACCCCAGTGCTCTACCCACAGGAATAACAGAGGCACGCACAAAAACAAACAATGCCTGTGTAAATGCTCATAAGCACACAGCTACATCCATATCTAATTGCACAGATGCATAGAACGCTTTATCAGTCGCTCGACCGCCACCACACACACTCTCTGTGGTTCAAGCAAAATAAGGTAAAGGAAGGAGGCTGGGCTGTTACCCACTGACCCACTGCCCTCCATCATAGCACCCAAGCGTCAGCCTCTTCTTGTAGGGGCATGAGTGGCAGGTGCAGTGCATGCTTTTACATAACCCTGCCATGTAACGCAACATGGGACTAATCAGTCCCCAGTCTGCCTGTTCCTTGTTCAGAAGCCTCATGTCACTCTCTGCTGCACTGAACACACACATCTGCAGAAACAAAAGGGTGGACGCCCTGCCTGCCTCGAAGAAAAGTACCAGAGCTGTGTCTCAAATTTTAACACAATAGAGCAGGGATGTCATACTCAATTTCATCAGGGACAAATCAGCATTATGGCTGCACTCAGAGGGCTGGTTGTAAATGTTACTAAATAAACATATTTACTTGTTATCATATTATATTTTGTCAGTGCATTAGATTATTACTGGTTTTAGAAATAACTTAATAACCAGCTCTGAAAACAGAAATCCTAATAAAAATAATGACAGACAGCAGACATTCAAGTGCACAACTATCATACAAAGTAGTATAAGTATCAATAACAAAATCAAAGAAACAGTAAATGTTATTTTAGTTTTGGTAGCCTACAAGCAAGTTTCAAATCCCCAAATTCCTTAAAAAAAAGTACTCAAACTGATTAATTGATTATCAAAATAGTAGGCAATTAATTCAACAGTCAAATAGTAGTCAAATAATCTTTGTATCTCTTGAAATGCTATAGCATACAGGGCTCAACAATAAGGATTTCCCGCTTGCTCAGGCCAAGTAAAATGCCATGTTGGGCAAGTAAATCTGGCAACTCTCTTGCTTAACGAGGCTAGTGTTAAGAAAGAATTAATGTTTTTTTGATTACCAGTTAAACGTCAAAGCAATTTTTCATGCAGAAATGGCAGAAAATGCTAATTCCAGACCCTCAAATATGAGGATTTCCTGCTTGTCTTTGTTTATCATCATATTAAACTGAATATCTTCGGTTATGAACTGACAAAGCAAGTTATTTAAAGACATCACCTTGGCCTTGCAACCCTAGATGAAACATGATAATTAACTTAAGTTGTTGTTGTTATTTGATAACTGCTAATAGATAAAACAGTTTGTATGGGGCAAGTAAAAATTGACTTTGGGGAAGTAGATTTTTGATCATTTTCCCAACTGGGCAAGTGAACAAAACATTAACACTAAACTCTGCTATGGCTCAGATTTTAACACAATATAGAGCCAGACTGCACTTTACTGTACTGTAGCCTGCAGAGCACCCCTCCACCCCAGTGTCGACCCCCACCCTCCCTCCCTCCACTGCTCTTCGCTGCAGGGCCCTGAGCCCGTTACCCTTTCATTTGGGTGTCATTGTCACCCAGAATCAGCGTCCCCGCTCCGATCAGTGCTGGCCTGGCAAGGGGGCAGGGGTGCATGGGTGGAAAGAGAGTGGAGGTGACATCGCAAAGGGGCAGCTGGGAACACTGTGGACCGCTGCCCAGAAACCAGTGAGAAAAGAAGCATGAGGAGAAGACAGAGAAATTACGCCGCGAGATGACACTTAGGCCTCTAAGCCTTTCCAAACCCCGATGACGAGGATAACTGAAGCCCGACAGCAAACCTTTATCCCCAAGACCCTTTTGGTTTATCAGTTCACACACCACCGCTAAACAGCAATGGTTTTGACAAAAGCTGATGCTTGCACTTTAAATGTCATCAACACATTTGAATATGTCTCAGCTCAAGAGAATGACTTTGAAAACAGAATAACTTATCTGAACAGATTTCATTAGTTTAAAATATTAAGAATTGTAAAATATCACTTCCATGAGGATGTTTAGTCAGACAGATCACAGGCTGAACTTTATCCTCACAGCTGCAGCAAAGGTCAAGCTGCCTGTGCCGTGCGTAGTTTATATGTTCATATAATGTTGATTGTTGAAATGGTGTTCTTCTGCCTCAATAATTAATACCACCAAATAGGTTTGGAACCCATATACATTTGGATAGTGCGCTTCTGTTCCCAGGATAGAAAATGTCGGGAAAATCCTCCCCCCAGTGTTCAGCCCCAGTCAGCACCCATGCTTACACTGCTGTTGATTGGAGCTGGAGCTGATAAATGCCTGTGACTCATCATTTGACCCAGGCATAAATGTCGATTGTATCCTTTCCCATTGAAGACAAAAGCCAATTAGTTGGAGGTAGTAGGTTTTTGGTCCAGTGTAAAAGGTGCTTTAGTATAGTAGGTACCTTGTTTCTTGACTATCCACCAATATCTTTTTCTCTGTCTCCCTCTTTATTTTCATTCAGCTGTACTGCTCACTGTATTCTTCTAATTGTTTTTTTTTCCTTGTATGAGAGCTCTAAATGTCAGCTTATCTCTGAGTGCCTGGACTGTCTGACCATCATGTTATCCTTTAGACCCCTGGTGACCCTGTGGGGCTGTGGTGTGTCACATTCCTGCTGCTGGGACAGATTACAGGAGAATTCACAGTACTCTAATTACATCCTCTGCCTGTCATCCCCCCCAGCCAACAGCCAGTCCCCCCGCTACACCCCCCCACCCCCCTCCATCCTGACCCCAGCACAGCCAAGCTCAACATGCACTACAGTAATGCCACTGAGGTTTAAGATTAGCTGGGTTGAAGCCTAATGAGCAGTTTTAACGATATGTGTAGCCCATATATCAAGCATACATGCATAAATATTCTGTACTAGCAGACATACACTCAACTGACACTGATTATGCTATTATACAATTAACGACAGTGTTGATTAGATTAAAAAGGGCTCAAGTGGACTTCCTTGAATGGTTCAGCTGTGTTCTCCCATTTCCTGTTTATGCCAGTGAGAGGCAGTCCCTGTATGCCAGTGATACAGAGGGGCTTATCAGGCCAGATTGGACTAAAGCCAGCCAGCGTAGATGGGCTGAATGATACTCACTTGACTTTTCTTTGGCCCTCTGATGAGGACACTGGACCTGTGGTGAGGGTGGGTTTCCGCTTCCTTGGCCGCCCCGGTCCGCGTCGCGCTGGGCTGCGAGGTGTTTCCTCCTTCCTGCTTGCACACGCAGATGTAAACACACAAGTAGACAGTGAACAACTCTGAGATACTACACACATCTGAACTCAAAAGGTTGAAGCAGTAAAGAGTACAGAAAACAATCCCCTGAAACCAAGAAGCAAATCTGTTTTAAGTTTTTATTCCTTTTGAAATCTCTGAATGCAAAGGGTGGAGATGAGCTGAAGGAAAAAAAAGGATAAGGTCATACTCACTGATGATCGTGCTTCCTCTGAAGTTTGGCCAGCTCTTTTTGCTTCTCTTTGTAGCGACGCTGAAGCTCAGCCAACTTGACACGCATTGCAAGCTCAGGACCGTCCATTGTTTCCATGGTACCTTTGGCCGGGCACACCTGAGATACACATCATTGGTGCTTATTTTTAACATTGAAAAAAACCCTTAAAAAGTAAAACTCATTCTTCACTAGGTCATATGTTCCTTTATTTAAATGAAAGACATTAAAGGAGTTTTTGAAGTGGGGTTATATGAGGTTGAAATATTCTAAATATAGCAGACACTTAGACTGATATTTATATTTTAGGTGGCTAAAATACATTTTGCTTCTGACCCTGTCCACAGCAGTACATTGCTTAGCTTCCTACACTAGTACACTGCTGCTTTTTTAAACTGGGGCCGTGCCAACTGCCATCTACTGTAGGTAATGCACTTTGACTTTGGGTAAGTACCTCATACAACCCCACTTCAAAAAATTGGAACCATCCCTTTGAAATCCCATAGGATCTTTGTGTTTTACAGACACAATGTAATTACAGTCTTACTGGTTCATTGCGAGGTGTCCAGCTGCATTTTCGACGTAAATTGAGGATCCTGCGGGCCGGGAAGTGTCGCCCTGAACCTGTACTGCTGCCTTCCTGGGAGCCCATCTCTAGTGCACGGGCTGTGGCCAGGGTGGCAAGACTCTGGAGGTCAAACATCAGCAACTCCTCTTCTATTACAGAACAAAAAAAGACAGATTTCGTTCACAATGTGTTCATGCATGTTTGATTTAGAGACACAACATTTGAACTCAGCTTGTTACCATACAATATGTCAAAAGAAAGGGGAGGGGGAGGTTTGTAATAGTGAGCAAGATATGTGCACATTTGGTATCAAAACTTGCACAGTGGTTAAGATGCAGCAACAACAAATTAATCTTCAGACCAGACTGAACAATGGCTTAACTTTAACTTGTGTTGCACCAAACTTTAAGACTATCTTAAAGGGATAGTTCCCCCAAAAATAAAAACCCAGTCATTATCTACTCACACTCATGCCAATTGAAGGTCGGGTTTAATTTTTTAGTCCACAAAACACTGATGGAGTTTCATAATTGCAGAATCTCTCAAACAATGGAAATAAATGGTGGCCAGTTTTCAAACATCAAACAACAAACAGAATAAAAATATAAAATGCCTCGATACTGCTCGTCTGGTGTAATCCAAGTCTCCTAAAGTCCCAACATGACAAATTGACTTAAAAAATGTTATTTACACCATTTTTTTAAGCTTTAATCTTCACTGTGGATCCTTAGCTCTGAGCCACGTTCATGTGCACATGCATACTGTCTGAACTGGGTGTGTGTGGGGTGATGGTGTGCAAACAGCATCTCAGGACTTTAGGAGACTTGGATTACGCCAGACAAACAGTATGAAGGCATTTTCTGTTTTTTCTTTTAAACTGGTCACCATTCACTTCCATTGTTTGCAACACCTTTCCTGTGAAACTCCAGCAGTGTTTTGCAAAAAACACAAAATAAACCTGACCCTCAATCCACATAAGAGTGAGTAGAAAATGACAGAATTTTCTTTTTTGGATGAACTATGCCTTTAATCTGGTTTAGTTTTCAATCTAAACCCAGATTAAATTTAATTATTT
>JAJHUR010110360.1:1296-32343 GCA_027495735.1 Lutjanus campechanus | reverse complement strand
ACACACACACACACACACACACACACACACACACACACACACACACACACACACACACACACACACACGCGCACATGCACAGGGACATGGACATGCTGGCTCTGAATCAAAAAGGATAATCCCCATAGGGGGCCTCCCTTAATGTTTTTAACTCAGTGTCTCATGGAGAATTTAGCCTTGTGTTTTGTTATTTTACAGCTCTAAGTCATTTGCCATAGATTACAAACCCCCTAAAGTAATGTTCTCATATACATAAGTAATGATATTTAACATTAGCCGGCAGATTGACTGTGAGAACTGCCATTTAGCCCTTTTTTGTGTCAGCAAGGAGGTAGATCATTGGTATTATATACTGGTTTTGAAATATGGAGGAAAACATTGGGGGATAGGGCTGTAACGGTAATCCAAATAAACTGTGTTATACACTGACTGGTAGCACTCATGGTCATTTTGTCTTGTACCTTTGGGAATTAGTCAGAACTAACTCTTCTTTGACTGCACACACACACACACACACACACACACACACACACACACACACACACACAAAGAGAGACACACAGACCTTTGAACTAGGCTTTCTTAGCAACGATTAGGTCTAATGCTAGGCTCAACACTTTGAAGTCAAAACTTAAGTCTGGGGTTTGGGGGCAGTGTGTGTTTGTTCGTACATGTGTGTGTCTGAGTGTGCGTCATGGGACACACAACTGAAGTTTTTTCTCACAGTGTGGAAGACAACAATGTGCTGGCATGGTCATTATGACAAACAAGCTGTTGTTATTTTGTTAGATGGTGTACACTCATAATGACTGCATGTGTGCATGTTTTAAGCAGCTGTACTTTTTGAATGTTCTGTGATTTAAGTGAAAACATGGTTAATGTGTTTCATTTTCCGGTGTTGGGTCTGAAATAATGTGTGTTCTTTTTTACAGATCTACAAACCCTCAAAAGCTGGAGTGCTGCATAAAATGTAAATAAAGGATGCAATTAGTTGCAAATACTTATATTTCACTGACTACAGGACAAAGACAGTTAGTTGTTTTTTTTTTGTGAATATACACTCCTTTTGAATTTGATGCCATTGGTAACAGGTGGGTGACTGACTGACATGACTGGGTATTAAAGAGGCATCCTTGAAAGGCTCAGTCGTTCACAAGCAAGGATGGGGTGAGGTTCACCACTTTGTGAAAAACTGCATGAGCAAATCATCCAACATTTTTCAAAACACAAAAGTGCAAGGAATTTAGGGACCATCACCAACTACAATCCGTAACTGTCGTAAGTTTCAGAGAATCTGGAGAAATCATGGGTAACTGTACCATCAGTGAAGGCCCATTTATGCTGTAAGGTAAATTTTATACACAGCTATGAATATGTTTCAGATAGTCCCTTCTGATAATAATATGATACTATATTTATAGTAATTATATTAATGATTGTTACTTTTATCTTTCTTTTTATTTGATCTCTTCTTAAACTATATACAGTGTGACACTGTGGGGCTTAAAAGATCTGAAAGGTGCTAATTTTTTCAACATCTGGTTTGACTGATGTGACCCTCGGTGTGACAGAGGACAGGGACACCTTCCCAGAGAAAGACAGACAGCAAGACAGAATTCCATATTTTTTATCAAGAGCAAGGAAAAAAAAACACAGAATGGGACTTCATTTTGTGACTTGTCCATGCATTACACTTTCAGGCATCTTGTAACCACGCAATCTACATATCTTAATGTTGAAGACGTACCGAGAGTGTCACAGGGTTCGTTCTTCCAGGAGCAGATGTCGAGTCCTGTGAGGAGAATGGCGTGGTCGTGGTGCCGGCCCTCTCTGCCTCCCAGCGTAGACTGCCAGTGGCAGAAGCTGTTCAGTGTGTGGTCTGCATGGTGGTTGATCACCAAGCCATCCTGTGAGATAAAGCAGATAAAAGTAGGCTGAAAAGGGATAATACTGTCTTTATTGAAGGAAGCTGTGAGCACAAGGTGTTGTTGATTTAAAAGAGAAAGAAAGTCAGTCAAATTAAATGACATTGCCTTCTCCATTCCCTCTGCTCAGACAAATACCAACAAAATTATCTTAAACTTTACAGAATGAGAAAGGTAATTATTGATAGATCCATGCTTGGTCTTCACAATCAATTACCAAACTCTTGTGGTCAAAAGTTTACATACACTTGTAAGGAGCATGTATATCATGGCAGTTTTGAGTTTCCAATGATTCCTAACTCTAAATTTTCTATGATGGAATGACTGAAACATGTGTGTCTTTGCCACAATAAAACAATCATGCATTTTGGTTCTTTCATAAATTTATTGCCGGTCCTCTGGAAATATGACAAAATCTGCTGGGTCAACAATATACATACAGCGATGCTAATATTAGCTAACATTAGGTGCTTTTGGTAGCCATCCAAAAGCTTCTGGTTGTATCTTTGACCTCCTTTTGGCAGAATTGGTACAGTTCAACTAAATTTGTTGGCTGTCCAACACAGACTTCTTTCTTGAGCACAAAAAACCGTAACTCTAGCCTGATTTAGCCATTTCTATAACACTTTTGATGTGTGTTTGGGGTCACTGTCTTGTTGGAACACCCGATTTTGTCACATTTCCAGAAGACCTTTGATACATTTATGACGGAACCAAAAGAGTTAAAGGAATAATTGGAAACTCAAAACTGGGGACCAACTGTTACAAGCATCTGTAAACTTTCGACCACAAATGTGTAAGTTACAGGCAACATTAAGACGTGAGAGGGGACACTGATAAAATAAGTGTTGCTGCTCAGGAGACGAACGTCTGGGACATTTTTGCCATTTTTGGCATTCCTCCCACTGATAATTGCCTCTTAAGGAAGATTGAAATCTATTAACATCACAGGTGGATGGAAACCAGAATCCGCACTCCTTGGCCTTTCTGACTCTCTGACAGTACCCCACCTGTTTCTCTCTGCTTCTGTCCCTCTCTTTGTTTTCTCTTGTACTCAAGCTGTCCTTCCAGCTCCCGCACTCTGCGAGAATTTTCCTCCTAAATCTGGCAAAGATCCAAGGAAATGAATACCCTATAATTAACCACTGGAAAAGTCCTTAGTAGTTAGGACGACCCCGGGAAAATCTCTGAGAGACCTGGACCTTCAGGCATAAAAACAAATAAACAAACTAATCATCTGTGTTTTTCCACCATTAATCACAGTTTGAGCTGGATTTTTGGACAGACAATTGTTACAAGCTTTCAGATTCTCACCTGCTCTTCATCCAGAAGCACGAGGCCCACTATCACTATGTTGATGTTCCCCCCTATTGTGCCATCTTTGAAGAGACTGGAGACCTAGAAGGCACACAAACAAATTTTCATTACATATTAATGCTGGCTGTACTGTTTACAAAATTCTTTAATTTGTCTGAAGAGATATTGGCTGCTGTAATTGTTCCTCCTCAAGTGGGTCTCTTGACTTTTAGTGCAAAATTCTTTTCTTTCTGTTTCACTGCACAACTAAGCATTTTCAGAGCACAGACAGCTCAATTATTCAGTAAAGTAACATTTGAAGTGTTTTTCTGTCTTCAGAATTGCAGCATCAGTCACAATATTTCAATTCAGATTAAAGTACTTCTCAGCTAAATAAACATGTTGCTTACTGTGTCAAAACAATATTACATCTAATTACTGTTTCCCACCAAATGTTTTCCTTCATTTGATTCGGCCTGGCATCTAATCTACAAATGTGAATTAGCGTGGGATCTTTCATTTCATTTTTGATTTCCAGATCAAAATGCAAGCAGGAAACAGGAGAGCAGGAAAAATGCTTCAACCTGGAAAAATGTCTTTCTGAAAACATTTAAGGAAAGAAAAAGGCATTGCGGTAACAGAATATTGATTCATATTTGATCAGCACTGCCTTGTTTGGCAGTTTGATTTGAGTTTAATGAGCCGCGCGTGTTGTGCTTGAAAAATGTGACAATACTGATGTGACTTTTCAAATCTGTGCCGGTGAGTGAGGTTCCTCTGCCATGGAACGCTGACCTGTCTGCAGTTAACCATTGTCTCAATCCTGCTCAATATTAAATGAATGATTGTGATTGGCCCGACAAGAGCCAGGATGGGTGAAAATCAGTCTGAACAGGAGAGTGTAGGACCAGACCAATCTGCCAGAGCAAATGAAAGATGTGCTGGGAGATTTGTCTGGTTCCCAGGCTGCTCTTAGTCATTAATATTAAGAACAATTTCCATTTCTCTGTGTCTGCCGGATGCCATAAATATGAATGTGAAATCAAGAGCCGATTATAGATATTTTAATCCATGGGTCAAGCTTACCTACACTACACATTCTTGATATTAATCCTATTTAACTTTTGATCTATATATTCTTGTACATACATTCCTGTGGAAACAAAACACAAACCTCTTTTTGATGGTATCAGTGAGGTATGACAGCCACAACTGCTGTTTTCAATTCAGCTTCTTGTACTCACAGGGATATCTGACCATCATTCATAACAGTTTGGACTTTGAAAGTGGACTCCTGATCTCTTGCTCTTGTTCACTTTCTCTTGGGCCCTATGAATACCTCAGGTGCCACTCACTAAGCCTTTCCCCCCCCTTCAAGAACATTCTCATTCGTTCCTGATGTTCCTGATGTTTGGTCTTCCGCTGCTCTGACTCATGAGAAGACACATGGCCATGGTTTGTTACTGATTTCAAGCTAAATTCTGAGGTCAAAGAGACAATCAAAAACACTTACTTAAACTAAAATTTCTTGGAACACTGGTGTTTCACAGAGTTTCATATTTGCACAACTCAGCAGATACAGTGAATCACCATGTTTTCACAGCCTCATAAAACAAACAATAACCAGTTCATAGAGCTTTGGTGTTTTGTGGTACATAAAGTTTGTTTTTTTTTATTAGCAGCTTAATGACAAAATGTTTTTGAAGTCTTTCCACTCTATGGCGAAGAAAACACAAATCTATGTGAATGCTGGAACGGCATATCACATTTAAATTTCAACAAATATTAAACAATCCTTTAAACACCCATAAGAGTTGGCAGGTGGGGTTGGGGGTTGGGGGTTGGATGTTGTCTAGGAAACTCCATCCTGTATTTAGGTGACTCCTCTGAGGCGGGCTGTGACTGCTCCAGCTTGGTTTCTACTAAAGGGGACTGTGTTTTCAAAATAGACAGATTATCTTTGGATTTGTCAGTCAGTCATTAAGTAGCAAAACGAGCATGACGGAATTTGCTCGCAGATCAGCTGAGAGGGACGTGGGGGGACACAGTGATCTCACCCAGGTATCAGTTTCATGTTTTCAGATGGGCTCTGTCTGATAAGTGAGAATGAAAGACAGTGGTGTCAAGTCACTAAAAGCTCAGCTATGGCTAACCTCAAATGAATTTATCTGTGGCTTCCAAATCAATTTCTGCAGATGTTTGCCCTTTACATGCTGTATAATAACAAAACATAGACTACAAGAGCAATTTTAAGGTTTGGCAAAAGGACCACAAACATCTTGCTTTGCTATAATGTTGTTAAATGTCAAGATTTTTTTTTTTTTACATGATTATGCATTGCAAGACTCTCCTGTCTTACACAAAGCTGAAAGACATGGTGTAGGTAGTAGAAAAACACATCCTGCATCACATTTTACATTATAAAAAAACAAGACTGTGAGACAGGCATGCTAGTGGCTGAGAATGTACTGTGAGCTAAATGGTAACATCAGCCAACATGCTCACAATAACAAACAGATAGCATGTTGATTTTTAGCAGGTATAATGTTTGCAATGCTCAATATCTTTATCTCTTTAGTGTCTTGCATGTTTGCATGCTAACATTCGCTAATTAAGCACAGCTGATGTAAAGCATTGAAAAATCAGATTTTTTGATCTGATGGTGGTTCTAGATGAAAAGTTGAGGGATTACCAAAGTGTAAACAATTTTTCATTTTTCATAAAAGTCAAGGCATCCAATTTGATGACAATCCATCCAAAGCTGTTGAGACATTTCACAATAAACATCAAATGTGAACCTCTACATGAAAACTCAGGGAATCACAAAAATCCGTTGGATACATAACCTGGAAACCATGAATGTCAGAATTTGGTGCCAATTCACAGGGTAGATGAAGATTTTGACCTCTTGGTGGCGAGGAAAAAAGTCAGTAGGATTCATTCTCTGGGGACCAATTTAATAATCTCATCCACTAATGTGAATTAGTCTGGGTTCTCTCAGTTCATTTTTGATTTTAAGGGCGCAGACCAAAATGCAGCTGGATGCAGTTGGATAGACCTATAACCCATCAGTGTAATGAAACGTGGCCAACAACAAATCAAAGCAACGAAAGGCATGACGTATAGCGCTGAGTGACACATGGCCGTTGGGGTGGTGCTTGGTCTTTTTTCAAGAAGGAAAAAATGGCAGCCTGGTGACAAACTTTCTCAAATTACAGCTAAATAGTAAAATGTGATATTTGATCAGCGCTGCTAAGTTTGACAGTTTTATCTGAGTTTTGTGAGCCCTGGTGTGTTGCAACAGTGACATCACTGGCATATGACTTTTCAGATCTGGACTGGTGAAGCCCCTTTGTCAGACATCTTGTCAAACCTGCCCCATATCAAATAAACAGTTGTGGTTGGCCCGGCCAGATCTAGGATAGGTGGAAATCTGTCTAAACGAGAGGGTGGCCAGGCGCATCTGCCAGAGCAAATGAAACATGAGCTTGTGGATTCGCCTGGTTCCCGGGCTACCAATTTCATGGCAATCCATCAAATACTGTAGCTGCGAAGATATGACAGTCTGTACCAAAGCGGTCGACCAAATGAGCCAGGCTCTAAGCAGGGCCAATGAGCCATTTTACACAAACAGTAAAACATCACACCTCCAACAAAATCTATAAACTTCTATTTTTGTTTTAATTTTAGTTCCCATGATGTCAAACACTGTGCTTCATCAGTGTTCCCTTACCATATTAAGCACAGTAAGAACATATGTAGTAATGTTCTCATGGCCATGGTTGTCCATCATCTTCCTGTCCACCACCACCAGCATCTCCACGTTGAGCTTCTGATTTCCCTGGTTCTTCATGAGCACGGCTCTTTTGTTCCTGGGGATGAACTTGTACTCATCTGGAAGGATGAAGACATCCTCTTCTGGAGGTTTGGGCATGTCTGAATAAAATGATACAGAGGGTGAAAATTCAATGCAGTTGGGGGAAAAAAAAGCTGCAAGTATGGAACAAACTGAATGAAACTCTATGAAGCACTGTGGCTGCAGAGTCAACACAATTAGGAACATGCTGTGGTATATTATAGTGGGTTGTAAGTGATTGATGGAAGAAAAAACAATAGTGCATATAATGGCAATTTAATAGCAGTTATGACGTCCATTACAAATACACAACCTTTCCTTCCCACAGCTGATTATACGTTGCACAATATTTGAAATTAACCTATACCCACCAGCTTTCGCCTGCGACTGTTAACCAGCGATTCTGGCAAGTAGCTGACAACCATTCTGGATGATTAACTATACTCTTACTTTCATGACCTGATGTCATGGATAAACTGCAAACTGAGCTTTTTCTTTTCTGATGTTGACTCTGGCAGTCTCACTGTTATGCTACCATTAAGTCAAGTGTGAAACCACAGTATGCGGTTGTACATGAGCAGCAGCTAGAGCGAGCTGAATTTTCTTTGCATGCAACAGTTAATATGAAAGCTTTACATGCTAAAAGAAAATCCATTTAAGTGTTAATGGAGTCATCAAAGAAATCTCTGAACAATGTTGTATTCTTTAGACCAGTGGCAGGCTGACTCAGGGGCAGGGACACAATTAAACAAAAACACCAAAAAGCTGAAAGTCACAATACATTAATGGTGACACAGTTTCAATCCTTAGTATAGGCTGAAATTGTTTAATTATGTGACTTAAAGTAATTTTCTAGTATATAGAGCAGCCAGTATGGCACTGCATTGCGCTTTCTCCACTGGATCACCCTATAGAGGGTACTCTATTTTTTCCCCACTTGAAGGGCACTCTAATGGACACTTAACCACATTTTAACCACTTGTTGGCACCCTATGTATCACTAATCATATTTTCTCCACATGAAGGACACCCTACAGAGCACTTACCCACATTTTCTCCACTGTAAGAGCACCCTAGAGGGCACTTATCACATTTTATTCAATATAAGGGCACCCAGAGGCCACTTTATCATGTTTTATCTGCCTTACTGGCATCCATAAGGGCACATTTGCAGGGGTTTTTTCAAGTCCACCACTATTGTAGACGTAACACAATGTTAGCTAATGATGAACCAAGGCCTTTTCTTGATTTTTTTTTTTAAAGAAAAAAGGAATTAATGTTTACTTCTCTGTTTTAACCCACCTGGCAAACTTTGTTAATGGCAGTAATTTTTAATGGTGCCCAAAACTGTGTCACAGATAAGATAAAGGTTTTTCCCTGAGCGGAAGCTGTGTTAGTGTTATAAAAACCACAACGTTAATTGAATTCACTATACAAACTTATTGTGAAAACTTATCAGTGTTTTGTTAAGCAAGCATGTGACTCAGACAAACACCGACTTAAGCTTCACATCTAATACCCTTGCTTAAATTCCTTTTGAAGCTGGATCACCTTTGGTAAAAATGTGTCACATCCACACTCACTTCTACATTATGACATGAGGTCAATGGTACACATAAGCCAAAGCAAAGAACAACCTAAACCTATTGTGTCTTGTGACATTATCAACTTAAATCTTCACTTCTAACTTATCAAAGCGTTCACCCATCACTGCCTGGCTGCGATAAACTATAAAGGCTAGAAAGTTTGCTTATGTAGGCAGACAGCAGGTGAGCAACCAAAGTGCCTTTTTGACTAAAACATGGCACAGGTGTTCAGTGATGTCATCTTATGGGAATGTAAACATGAGTGTGTTTTCACAAGGGACAGACAGCTGGGGTTCTGCAGGGTAATGGTGGTGGTACCAGTCCAATCCCCGCCTGCTCTCTTTCAAATGACCCTTGTGACACCAGCCATGTTAACTGATCTCGTGGTAATTTCTTGAGCGCAAACATTTGTCACAGTGTTAAGTGGATATAAGACATTTCCCTGAACCTTTCACAGGTCAGGTCACTAATGTCGCCAAAAATAGCAGCATTAATTGAGATAATATTCTCCAGAGGAAACGTCTGTCATGACATAAAATACAAATCAAAACCTTCTCTGAAAGCTTGGGATAATTTTCCAAGGAAATTTACCAAACATGTCAATTTGACATTCTGTTCAAAAGTTACAACATCTTCTCTCGATTTATAACCCACCATCTTGTTAAGTCAGTAAAAACACATCTTGTTTTCTGTCTTTAACACAGCAGGGATTAATGATGTGTTAACGACAGCATGTGTTAGCACAGAATGTGTCAGGGTTAATGTAGTGTTACCAAATGATGTACCATGTGTTGTTCCAACCACATGATGACTTTAAGTATTTTGCATCCCCAATACAGCATTAGTATTGGCATTCATTGCAATAACATTAGTATCGGAACATATTAAAGGGATAGTCCTGATTATTTGTGGTGGGGATGTATGTACACCCTGGACAAGTCGCCAGTTCATCACAGGGCTGACACATAGAGACACTCACTCTCACATTTACACCTACACGCAATTTAGAGTCACCAATTAACCTATTATACTACATGTCTTTGGACTGTGGGAGGAAGCCGGAGTACCCGGAGAGAACCCACGCGGACACGAGGAGAACATGCAAACTCCACACAGAAGGGCCCTGCCGGCTCAAGGAGTCGAACTCAGGACCTTCTTGCTGTGCGGCAGCAGTGCTAACCACCGTGCCACCCCCAACCAAACTTCATAGGTGAAATCAGTCATTTTACCTTGCAGAACATCTGTTAACAGCCTCCATCTGTTAGTTTGTTTGTGTTACTGTGTGACTTTGGTGAATCTGAACTATCCTTTTAAACACTGAAGTCACACAATAACACAAACAAACAAACAGATCAAGGCAGCAGTAGACCAGCAACTCCCATGTTCCGAAAACTAAAATTTCTGATTTTGCCTATGGAGTTTTGTTGATTGGAGGGAGTGGCTTATATAACGGTAAAGCAGTGAAAATCTGCTAAATATAAAATACACCTAAACTGATGTTTATTTTTGATTTTGGTAAACCTTTTTTAAATGGCTAAAATACCTTTTGACTCTGCTTCTCATAACTGGGGACCATCTACTGAAGGCAATACACTGAAGAATACCTCATACAGTCCCACATGAAATAATCTGAACTATCACTTTAATGGTGGTGTCTCGGTGTTCCCCTGCTAACAGAGTGATTGGAAAAGTCAACAGATAGAGCTAATATTTTCCTTTCTCCATGACACTATAAGTGGTGTGATAATTCCTCAAAATGTGGCTTAACGTCTATGAGTTCACACCATTAATTTAGTTATATCTGGAAACTGAATATTGTGACAGTGCCGAAAATGTACAATGTGAACTGTATGTCTAGCTGGGAACATTCTTATTCAAGTGTCAAATGTTAACCATTTTCATTTAAGGGATTGAAAGGGGCAAAAATGACTACATGACACTTTTAAGAACCGAATATGTCATGTAAAAAAGATCCAAAGGCAAATATCCTTTATGTGGGAGAACATAATGTAGGTGAGTAAAATGAACCTCATAAAAATCTTGTCAAAGGTTCATGCAGTGTTTTTCTCTTTTTACTACTCTCCATGTCCTATGTGCCTACTTTTGTTTGCAGAATTTAAACAGAAAAGTAAAGAAACTGTCTAAATGTGTGGCAAACAGTTGCAGTAATGTTAAATGCATCTGAACGTGAAGAGGTGGTACAGTATATGAAGTTCAGTTTGTCATAATGCTACATGTGAATTATAATGAGAAATTGCCCTTACATACATTTCTTCCGTCTCCCGCAGAAGTGTTGCCTCTGCCTCTCCCCTTGTCTGTAGTCACTGTCATGTCGATGGCTGTGGCGGTGACGGCCACTGTCATGATGCTCCGTCTGGTCACTGTGACTGTTGTTGTTATCATTGCCATGGTGATCTTGCGGGCCCCTGTGATGATCCCCATGAACCTTGCTGTCAGTGGGGTCTGTCTGTGAATTTGTGGATCTCTTGGTGACAGAGTGTCGGTGTGATTTATGATGAATTGAGTCAGCGGATCTCTTCTGAAGCACCCGAGGCTCGTGACCTCTCTGCTCTGTCCTGGAGTACCTCACGCTCTTATAGAGGATGTGTGGCTGGTGACTGGAGGGCGCTGTGAAGTTCTCTGTCTCGGCAAGGTGGCGGGACACGGGTCTCAGGAAGTAGTCTGCATCCTGTGTTCTGATCAAACCTGACTAGAGGCAAAACAGAAAGTCAAATTACCTTTACAGCAGTATCCCTACAACAGATAACTGGTAAGACTGGATGACACAGCTGAAAAATGTCTCACAAAAGATATTTCATCTCAGTCTATATCAATAATCACTGCTGATATTTAATGGGATATTTTTTAATAAAGACCACAGGAAAAATGTTTGAATTTAACCACTTTAATTATCGAGGCACACAAGTAAAAGATTTTAAGAAAACCAAGCAACTACCGTAGAGGTGATTGGGGGCAATCGTAACAGGGGGAAATTGTAATACACTCAATTCCTCCAACCAGACACAAGCTAGAGCGATGACACTTACTCTGCACATGTTCAGAAAGATTCTCTCTCTGCCTGTGATGAGATTTTATCATGGCTGCAAGATTATAGACTGCGTTACAGTTACAATATTACAACTGCCGCGAGTCTCATGGCCCATTGTAAGCACCTTGTTTTGTCTGTGTTTATATACTTTTCAGTTAGAAAATCAATACATTTCACTAAATTTAAATGGAAAATTACTTTAAACTCAATTCAAATAATTAAAATATAGTTACCACTAAAATAGTGTCCTTGTCTACTGCAAAGATAAAAAGAGACTAAAGATCTTAAGTAACATTAGTTAGTAACGTTAGATACAGCAGCAATTGCCTCCACCATCTTATATCAAAAAATGACTAGTTTATCACAAGTAGTCTGTGAGTTAAGAAGGAAAATATAAAAGAAAATGTTACAGTTGCCCCCAGTCTCCTTAATGTCCCCTGGTGTCTCATGTCAGTAGTGCACCTGAACAACACACCAGTTAAATGATTGGTAGTTTCAAGGGATATAAGGGGCAAGGCCATATTCATTATGTGCTTTCACAGTGGTTTGCATTTAATACGTTTAAGTGAAACTATTGCAAATGTTATTATTTTTCTTAGTTTTTCTTATTGCTATTGATGAAGTGCCTGTCGGCCATACAAATTACTGTTATTTTATTGCTCCAGCCTACAATATGGAAACCCAAAAGAAACATAGGTACATCAATTATGTGTGCAAAAATTTTACATTTTACATTTACTTTTCTACCCTTGATTCTAGCAACTACACTTGTGGTATAAAATATTCAAATGTGACCTGTACAGTATATACTGCTGATGACAGGTACCTCAAAAAAGAAGCCTGAAAGGTTGCAGTCATATATTACAAATGAAGGAAAACCCTCTCCAGCTATCCATTTAGCTTTCCAATCTGTCTCTGTCAGCAATTAGTCACAATTTGACTCTCGGGTCACTGTGAACCTGACCCCCCCCTAAACCTCGGTGCGGCTCAATTACTGGCCGTGTTTCTTCATGTTCAACATCTGTTTTGCTGTTCAGGGTCAGACATTATCTCAGCAAAATCTAAATAAGACTGAGTCAGACAGAACAAGTTTCAAACAAAAAGGCTGATGTGAGGATGAAAGGAGGTGGCATCTCTCTTCTAAACAATGTATACACTCACAGTTCTCAGACTTTAGGCCTTACTTACTACTGTATTAACTATTCATGAGTTAGAAATCTAGCGAACAAAAATAACTCCTGAAGTATTATCTGAATATGAAATGTAACAAATCCTTTTTAAAAATAGGTTCTTAGATATTATAGAGGGCTCAGTTTTAAGCACCAGCGCATTATGAGTTTCATTTTAGGGAATAAGTTATGGGAAACCCAGTAATAAATCGCTTAAGGTTCAGCAAAGCTTTTCTTCAGTTGACCTTATTCTGTTTTTCTATTTCAGTTTGTCTCTGCCTCTTTCCCAAAGAGACATTTTCACTTTTCTTATTCCATTGTCAATAAACTTCTCTCAACACAGCCGATTCAGACACTTGGAGATGGCTTTCTCCTGCTCTCTAGCCTCTCTCTTTGTCTCTCTCAGTCTCTCCAAACACGCACCACATTTGTGTTGACAGTCAGCTGGCACAGAGTGTTTGGACTGTAACTGTTCTTGGCAGTAATAGTGGTTTCCCTAAAATACGTTTAATTGACTAGCTTTTTCTTTTTTTCGCTGTGAGTGGAGTGTGAGGTCCTTCATCACTGCAGCCAACCTGCTGGCTGACAGAAACATAGTGACACAGTGGCAGTACTGAGGCTCTGAGTGCATGTGTGTGTGTGTGTGTGTGTGTGTGTGTGTGTGTGTGTGACAGTCTCAGTACACAACATGGTCAATGTGTGTATGTGGGTATGTGAGTGTGAAAGCTGGTAAGACAGAGACTATACATGTCCAGCTGAGTGAATATTTACACTCTTAGAAATAAAGGTGCTAACTCAAACCATTCCTGGTAGAAGCTTTTATCAAGGTTCCACTTGGAACCCTCTCAGAAAGTTCAAACTTGAAGCCAACATGGTTATATTAACCATCTGTGAAAGGTCTCACTCAGAACCTCCAATTAAAGATTCTGCAGAGAGCTCTTCTATGGTGTAATGATTCCTTCCCAAACCTTTCCTGAGGGTTATTATCAAGAACTTTCCCACCTCCTAAGGATGCTAATGAGAACCCACCCAAAGGTGTCTACAGAGAACTTTTAACATTCCAAGGGTTTTATCTAGAATCCACCCAAGGGTTCGACCAAGAATGCTTTTATATAATAGGACACAAAAAAAGACCTTGACAAACCCCCGATGAAAGAGTTGAAACATTTCAACAATCTTTCAATAACTTTTTCTTCCAAAAAGCATTCTTTTGAAGAAAAGGGTTCTTCATGGAACATTTCGTCTTGTACCTAGAACTCTCCTTGTACCTGGGGAGTTCTACTGAGTATCCTTTTACATGTCAAGGATTTTATTTAGAACCAACCAAGGGGGTTCAACCAAAAACCCTTGTATGTTATAGTACAAGGAACCCTTGACAAACCCTTAACGAAAGAGTTCTTTAAGGATTTCAACAATCCTTAAATAAATCTTTCTTTCAAAAAAGGTTATTCAGATGAAGAGGGTCCTTAATGTAACCCTTGAAGAACCCTTTCTTCAAAAAAGGGTTCCTCAGAAGCAAATGTTTCTGGGTAGAACCTCAGCCCTTCAAGAAGAATCCTTTTGGAAGCCTTGTTTCTAAGAGTGTACAGATTTGTGTGTACCTGTGCATGCAATCAAGTGAGGAGTTATCTCTTGTTGCAATTAGCTAATCTTGCAGAAGCAGACCCCTGTTAGTGAACATTAGTTTGATGCTTTAATCATCTCCACTACTGATTTTTCCCATTTCATCATCATTCACTAACCCAGGCCTCAGTCTCCGCCAGTCTATCAACCACAGATCAGGAAACCAGTGGAACAGAGTCCTTGGAAAATGCTGTGACTGTATTAAGCACTGAATTTGAAAATGATGAACTCTGAGCACACACGCCAACACAGATGTGTAAGCTGTGACCACAATGACTGTACAGTTTACAGCTTTCATCACGTCAGCGCAGCAAAAGAAAGTTGTCATGCATTTATGTTGCATTTGTGAATTATTGGCTCCACAGCAGCCAAACTGGCTTAGTCTCTTCAAATGCTATAAAAAATCTGAATACTCAAACTGCATAACCGAGCAGCAAAAAGAGAACAAAGACATTTCAAAAGTATCTGCATGACTCCTGAAGAGCAAAGATTTAATAGCAGTTTATTGTAAAATGTGGGCTCCCATGTGGGGAACGGTTCAAATCCCATTGTTAACTTTTATGCCCTGACTGCAAGCCAGTGGAGAGCAGTTGTTGTTTACAGGTGTTTCTGCGTCGCATAATGATCATTTCCCACCGTACAGTAACTGGTCTTTCACAGACAAAAGATAATCACAAACAGCAGCGCAGAAATATATTTGGAGACATATTTACAGCCGGAAACACACTTTTTGACCCAGTACTTATTGAGAAGATTACAATCTTTTAGGGCCCTGTAAAAAAACAAAAAAACAATGGATGCTCCATAATGAAGTCCTAAAGTCTCAGACAGTACACGTTTTGCTACATCCGCAGCTCACCAGCACTGTCTTTTCTGCTCTGTTGTTGTGTTCTGCTTGTGTGTTAAAACCTAGAAAAAACACAGCTGCGGTTTGCCTCGCCATTCATGACAATGTTGCACTGATTATTGACAACTCACCCTGATATATGCTCCAGTTTTCTTTAGCGATTAAGAAAGCAGAGGGTGGAGGAGGACCAATTATTTAGAAAAGGAGAAAAAGCTAGAAGAGAGTCTTTCTAATGCATTACCACCTTCCTCCGTACTGTAGCTCGCCTGCCAGCGGTCAAGAAATAATCCTTGCCGGGAACCTCAGCCAGGATCGTTGGTTACAATCACATGTGACAACCGGTGCGTGATCCTGTCATCTGCGTGGCACCCACCCCAGCGCTGTGTAATCACAGGCGATTGTCATAATTTTGTTCCAAGTCACGGTGAGGCCTCTGACCTGAACTGCGCTGCTGTCAACCTTGAAAACTTCTCATGCTAAGTACTTACTCTGTCTGGGTGGGTGGTTTGAGGGCATTAGTGTAGAACTAAAGCAGCAGGGAAATGTGTGCCATGTGACAGTTAAGAAAAAGGTTTCTAACAGTAGACAGTTGACACTTTTGAGGAGTGGAATAAAAGGAAATTTTCTTTTTCATGTTGTTTGGTCAGCTCATTCCAATGGCGGTAAAAGGAGATGGGACAGATAAAGAAGAGGAAATCCATGACGGAAAGATACAATCATAAGACTTACACCTGCAGCCTGTCGACTGGACTGTTTAGTTAGGAGTTGTTATAGAAACTGTCATGTTCTGATATATACTGAAGAGTTGTCTGGAGGTGAGAGGGTCACCTGGCTGACATTCAGTCTTTAAAAGAACAGTGTATTTACTGTCAAGATACGACCAGAGCTGTATTACTCATGTAGTAAGAAATTTCCAAACATGGCTTTGCTTTCACTGTTTTATATATCTGCCGAAGACATTACACTATTCAGAGCAGTATGCAGATATGTATCCGTGCATACAACAAACAATTCAAAGTAACCTTAGCCAAAGCCTTTTGAACAATTCCACTCGGGGCACGTCAACAAGCATTAACGTCATGATAGCTATGAGCGCATTTCATGGTGACAATGTTCACTCTCTGTCACTTCTGTCTCTCCTCTTTCAGCACCGCCTGCATATGTTACATTCTACGGTTTCTATATCCACTCCGGTCTGTCTTTTCAACACTGGTGCTGAGGTTTTGTTTTTTTCTGTCATCATGTCTGGTGAAAAATAGATTGACTTTGCTCTGTTATACTGTACGTCAAAATGTATTGGGTGGTATAAGCTGATCATTCCTGAGTAACGGAGATCTCTCTCTATAAGAATATTTTAACTTAAATTTGACAGACTAAATTCCAGTATCAGCCTACATGAGTATTTTTTACCAGTAAGATCCCTTTCTTTGTCATCTATGATGCAAAAACATCAGATTTTCACACAGTCAGAGAAAGCAAAAGTGTGCATCCTATAGTTCAGTGATAAAAATCAGCGCATAGCGAAGCCTCTCTACCCAAGCGGCATTGCAGCCACTGTTCAGTGTCACCTGCCCTGCATGCTCCTTCATGCTGTGAATTAAGGGTTTATTTCAACCAAACCAGAGGTGGTGATTGTTGGCACAATGGAAAAATGTAACAGCACATTTTTTGTGAGTTTTATTTTGTTTCTGTCGTTTGAATGAGGCTGATGATTACAGTTTTGCAAAGGGAGCCTGGTTAGTTTGGCGAGTGCAATACAACAGCTGTTTCTGGTTAAACAAAACATATCTGACTTTCACTGTAGCAGTCATTTTTATAATGTTGTCAGACACACATCTGAGCCTGTCAGTGGTAAAAACAAGCACAAGTAAACAAGCAAGCGTTATCAACCCTGCATGCTCTACGGTGCGCTGGGGTGAAGTGGTTGGAAGCGTCTTACCACTCTTTCACCCTTCCATCAGAGTCAGTTTTGTGGTTTGTGCTGATTTTGAGAATCACTTTGCGAAGTTTACAGTCTGCCATGCTGTCAAAATGCTTGGTGTATCGTGACTGACCTAAAAAACAACTTGTTTATGGACCACTGATTTCGCCCTCTCTCTGTTCACCATCAGAGCTTATTTTTAAATAAGTGCACCAGCTAATATAAAAATATATGTGTGATTCCCCTTATTTATAATTCCTCATTGAAATGTTATCCATGTGCATTTTTGTCCGCTTCTATCTGTTTTATCCTGTTATTGTAATGCACAGTGATTGACAAAGAAAAAAAAACACGCTTGTTCGCCTGGAAGAATCTCAGTTGACTGAGGGGTCTCCATCTACGTCTGCTGTCACACTGACTGGATGGACTGTTTCTCCTCAAGACAGATCAATGCCCCTTATTGTTTAATGAATGCTGTCTTTGTGTTTTTTGTCCTGTGCTTAAGATACTCAATCCAGATGTTGATGTTGTATTGTTTAACTTGTAGGTTCTGTATTCTTCTAAAGCGCGCAAATTTTCATAGTGAGCAGAATAAGCTTTTATTTGTAAGCAGAAGCCAGACTAGAAATTGTGCAGAAAACCATATGTCATAGCAGTGTACTGTACAGCATGTACAATGAATTCAAAATGTTTCTGTCTTAAACAAAGTGACATGCATCCTCTTTGTCTTCCTCAGCATAACAGCCCCACAGATAATCCTTTCATGATGTCTTTAGTCTGTAAACTCTGCGCAGTCTTTAAGTTTAAGCCTGGCCTTATATAAAACAACATGCATCTGCTACTTCTCCAGAGGATGTGTATGCAAGCCACTATGTTAGGAGATTAGGTCAGCTAGTGCCTCTCCTAAATAGCCAAAGTCATCAGATTACACACTGCGCTCTACGAGGTGCAAATAGCAGTCATAAAATGCTGAAACACTACTTGGGAGGGCGCAAACAGCTGGACTCTCTGGAGTCAGACGCATCCAGACAAGCACAGACAGGAATGAGGAGGGGGGGCGGGAAAAAGCGGTAGGAAAACGGAACTGAGGGGGGAAGCATTCAGTGCATTACAAGGTGCACCTGACTGTGTGCAGTATATCGTTCTCCCCTGTGTTCTGTCTACCTCTCTTTAAGTTGCTCTCACTCATGGAGACCAAATGCTTGCTGCTATAGTTACTTTGAGCTGAAATTTATAACTTAGGTTTTTGATCCAAGCTTGCTTTTTATTCCAGTCCAAGAAAGGCTACGTCTGAGAGTAAAAAAATAATTTCTAGGCAACTTACTTAAATAGATTTTTGAGTTTTGAGCCCAACTCAAACTCATAAATTTTGAATAAGATTTTAATTTACTTTCCTCCCTAGATAAACTTGAATCTCTGAGTTTTAGAAACCATTTAATTTTCAAACACCCAAATAATGACAAATCAGGTTCACCGCCCACTGTGAACAATTTTTGAAATACATTTTTTGGCAGTGTTCTAAAACTCTTTGATTAAAGTTTACCTAATGAAGAAAAGTAAGTTATCTCAAGAAAAGATTATAGGTTGGAAAAACTTATTCTGAATTTTACATTATCATTTAACCAAAAACATAAAAACAGCAACACAATAACTGAAGCTAAAAAAAAAGTACCATCACAAAGCTATTAATCAATAGCATTGAAACTAAGCTTAAAATTCCCAAACATTTCTTTTGACAGGCCAAAGTGCAACAATAATTCTTAATAATTCTTAACTGTGTTTCTTTCATGTAAACTAGTTCCACCATGGCTATATTTCTAGCAGCTGAAGGCAGGGATTCAACTTTGGCTCAATGCTGACAGGGCTTATTGGAAAGCTGGGAATGATACTCTGACATTGCACTTCAGCACTAGACACCATTTCTTAAACAATTAGCTATTTCACTTCAAGCTGTACCTTAGTCATATGTTGGCTAGCTGTTCCGAACGCATTACACCAACTGGAGGTCTATCAAATTGAAAACAACTCAAGTTCCAAACTGACTTCCAGTCTCGCATGTGCACATGACTCAGTGCCTATAATCTGCTTTGCATGACCGAGAAAGCCATGAGTGATGTTAGCAAAATGATAAAACTCGCAACAATCCTTTAAGATTGTTTGATTGATGTTACAGTACATTTTGAAAATTGATTATAGCAACTCGCCAAGACCACACTGCCTGCTTTTCAAAGCTTTATCACATCAAGAGACCATCCCTCATAATATATTCTTGGAAATCCCAGAGGTGGGACGAATGTGCAGCATTCTATTATTACTACTACAACAAGGCCTGAGGCAAGAAACACACCCGTCCTTTTACAAGAGGAAAACACATGACCTCCAAGTGATTTGTAGTGTGAGGACATTTAGCATTTTCCTTTGGTACAAAAGAAAGGTGTGTATTAGAAGTCTGCGTAGAATTAGATCAGACAAACAGATACTGGTGGTGAAAAAGCCTACATTTAGAGGTGAACACTGACAGAAAGAGAGCGAAAGAGAGTGTCTCCTATTAACCTTTACTAGAGTGACTGATACTTATGTAATAGTTAGAGAGGCAATTTTATTAGACATCAAATGGAATCCACAAAAAAGTAAAATTGTCTGACAGTGACTGGCATGCACTTGCAGATGCCTTTGGGATTCAAGCATTTAAGCTTTATAGGACACAGTTGTTACTGCATTCTGTTCTATGTTACAACTAAACCATATATGTGTTGAAAAGGGTTTTGTGAAATATGTCACTGAGGCAAGCAGGTAACTGTTTCCAGTTTGTGGTGGCACGACATGTTAGTGGTTCTGCGAGTCTGTACTTAGGCACAGTGCTGTTTTGAGCTAAATCAGGAGTTCCCTTTTTTTTTAGCTTGATACCCGAAAGAGAAATTTTTGTCTCCTTTGGACCCAGCCTTTCCCACATTAGGGAAGCCAGCTAGTTGTGGTCAGAATGTCAGAATGTCAATCGTGGCTAATAAGATAAAATTAGCTAATACTGACAAGTAATGGTAAGTCACTAGCAACACACTAGTCACCAACAAACAGACACACAAAACAAAATTCAAATACTACACAAATGAATGCGACTGACTTACTTTTCTAATTTCAGAACACTGTCTTTTGAAAGTCTTTGCACAGAAAAAAATTTGATAAAGTCTGTCCTGGATTTTTGTTTCAACATCATGCACGCAGTGGGAACGCAGTTTGGGAAACACTGAGTTACATGCTAACATCAGTGTGCTAACAATAGCAATGCTAATGTGCTGAAGTTCAATGTTTACCATGTTCACTATGTTAGTTTAGCATGATTGTAGTAGCCTATTAACTCATACCAAAGTATGGACACAACTGGACAGATTGAAATTTTGACCTGGTGGTGGCACTAAGTGAGATGTTCAGGGATCAGCAGAGTCAATAGACTTTATCTTCTGGGGACTGTGAATGTCTTACATGTTGAGATAATTCAGTCTTGGCCTAAGTGGTCGACAGACCTACACGGCTGAGCCTAGAGTCATACTGCCACCATGGCTTTCACACAAGATGTCATATATAGGGAAAAAAATAATGATTCAAGTCAGAGTGCAGTGCCTGCATGGCACTCTTCTCACCCCTCAACTCCCTCACCCCCATAAAAGCCAGACTAAAGAGGATTAAACTGCAGCATAAAGTTGACAGAGAGAAGGACCTGCTTTATGATCTCCTCTTCCACATGTGTGTCACTGTGCACATTCTCAAACCATTTGGCAGGTGAACACAGTCAGTGCGACTGGCCCGCTTCTTCTATTGAGCCAATGCTTTGCTTGTAAGAACGAAATTTTTATGGTTGAACTCCCTACTGTCATCAAAGAGGGGCTACCCACTATATGGGCTGCCAGAGGAAGGGAGTTGAAAAGGGAACTTATACATAAGCTTTACAACATAACACTCCTTACAAGGGGGTTTCAGCACTTCAAAATGCCAGGGAAGGGGCAATGATCCTTATAGCCGTAAGTTCTACGTCTTTCTCTTTCACTTTGATCCATCTTTCTCGTTGCATCCATAAGCCATCCTGAGAAAACACTATCATACAGGCTCTCTAACAGCAAATGCATAACATTAAATCCTTCAAAACAAGGATGACTGCAAAGTTTTCCATATTTACACCAAAAATGCAAATGAAAAATGTTTTTAACTATGAAAGTTATACAGCAACCAATGCAATTAAAGATAATGTAGCCAACAATGGCAAGAATAAGAAGTGAATAGACTTATTACAACACAATAAAACAGAGAAACAGAACAGCCTCATGGTTGTATGCATCTGCCAACCGGTCAAGTTGTCATTTACATGCATGTATGTCCAGATTTATACAATAAATGTCGTGAAGAAACTTAAGAAAAGGTATTAACTACATTGACATGCATGACTGTAGTAAATAATTCCCAGTGAGAAACATGCTGTCCTCATTGGGAGATGGAGTACACAGTACTGATAGAGAGCTTCAAGTGCTTTTGCACAAAATTATCATGTCAAAGTGAAGTTAATCCTTTACCTTTTGGATATGAAACGTCATCACTTTATCATTTCATTCTCTTGGATATTTGTGTGAAATTGATTAGTAGAATAATTCTCGAGTTACTTAATTTTATCTAATCAGTTCATCCTTGAGTCTGAGTGGACTTTTGTACCAAATTTCAAGAAATTCTCTCAAGGTGTTCCTAAGATATCCTGTTCAGGACTTTGAGGTGACCTTGAGGTGACAGTGACCTTGACCTTTGACCACCAAAATCGAATCAGTTCATCTTTGAGTCCGAGTGGACATTTGTGCCGAGTTTGTACGACTTGTTCTGGAGATATCTTGTTCACAAGAATGTTATGGACGGATGGATGGATGGATGGATGGACAACCCAAAAACATAATGCCTCCAGCTATGGCTGTTACCAGTGTGGAGGCATAAAAATCTAGACCGCATGTAGAAATATACAAAAAATACATATGAGCAAAAAGAAAGCCATCCATCCATCCATTTTCTGTAACCGCTTATCCGTGAGGGCCACGGGGGGCTGGAGCCTATCCCAGCTGACTTTGGGCGAGAGGCGGGGTACACCCTGGACAAGTGCAAAAAGAAAGCTTTTCAGGGAATACCAAAATCAAGATTTTCCTGTTGAATCATTCTGTTGTCATTACACTCACTAACCTCTTCTCAGCCCCATATTTGTGTACTGCCATGGTAACCATAGTTGTAAGCTTCTGGTTTATTTTCTACTGAAAGGAGCTGTCCATGTACAGTAGATTCCATTATATGCAATTTTTCTAAGGTCAGGTTCAATTCTGAAAACATAATTGGCTTATTAAATAAAATTTACAGTGACTGAGCAAAAAAGGGGTGATGGAATAATCCTCTCTAGGCAATAATATGTTGCGGTTGGAGGTCAAATGCTGATATCAGCTATTGATCAGGGTTCCCATGGTCAATATTTACCTACCTCCTGCAGAATGGGAACCTGACCAAAGGTCTGCTGTGAGCTTTCAGGTGGCCTAGTGAACTTTGTAACAAAATGTTGTTGGAACATCTGGAGCACACAAAAATCATACGTGTATATGAGTGCATGCCACACACATAAATACATACACAGCATATCTTATATTTAGTATTTAGGTCACATTGTGAAAAATGACAGCTATCTTTAGCTTTCCCCAGGAGTCTGAATAAATATCTTTGTCTGCTGATATAACCTTTTGATTCCCCAATTCACATCAGAAAAAGTCCCATTCTCATTGATGCACTGACCCAGACCATCCTAGCCAACCGCAGTCGTGAGAACCACATTTACAGTCTCTGCAACCCTGGACCTTTTGGCTGAATCTTTTATTGGGATCTGGTCTGAAATGCAGACATTCACACACACAGTCGCACACACAGAAGAAGAGGCATCCCTGGAGATGTGCCATTCTCTGTCTGCAGTTTAAGAGGGCAATTCTCAGACACAGCAGTGGTCCTCTACAATGAAAATATAAACAGAAACCCAGAAAAGATGGCCTGAAATCTTCTGTGTATCTATTGTATGACAAACACTGAATAGCCACACTGAAATGAAATCTGGTTATATTGGTTTTTAAGGAATTTGTTTAATTTAAACTGTGAACAAACAGCAAATTTGCACTCACATTTAAGTGTAATCAAGTATCATTCAGACGTGTGGACTTGAGTCACATGACTCCAAATCAGCGCAAACTCAAGTCAAAAATTTGATGACTTTAGACTTGACTTCACAAAATCAGAGTAGTTGCGCGATTTGACTTTTACTTAAACACCAGTGACTCATGGCTTCACTTGGACTTTCACATTTTGTCTTGAAAATACTTGATACCTTCCCCCAAGCCCAAAGATTACAAAGTATGTCATTTAAAACTAATGTTAACACTATTAATTCATACCAAGTCAACAATGAATTCTCCAGATCCACTTGTTCCCAACCAATCTGATCGCATCCAATCAAGTTGCGGAAGAGAACCATTAAGAACTAATCTTATGTTACTGAGCTCCAGTTGGAAAAAAAAGATACCTAAGACAGTTTTGCTCGTATAAAACTCCGAGGTCATCCACAAAAATCAAATTGCAGTATGAAGAATGTGTGGGTCGAAAATTACAGATGGAAACTTCCAACCTCTTCCGCCATTTGAAGTTGCACAAAGGACACTAAGTCAAGGCTCTGTTGTTAAAATGGCATTACATTTGGTGAAGAGTGCATTATGACTTGTTTATGACTCGGAACTCAAAGTTTAGGACCTGGGACTTGACAGTCTTGACTTGGGACTTGATTTGGGATTTGATTTGACTTGTGACTTGCACCAGAATGATTTGGTCCCAGGTATCAGTAGAGGAGTTTTTCTGTATACTGCCCAACTGCTGTACTCTGTTTGTAGTGACCGCTGAGTTCTTAAATGAAAATGTGTGTATGTGAGTTCAAGACTGAGAGGATTAGTGTGTACTGATAAAGCCCTTTGTTCTCAAGTCCAGACTGCTAAGAGGTCCAGTGTAACACTTGGGGTCTTACTAGGGTGGAGCTGCTTCACTTAGGCTTACTTAATGTCATTCTTATAGTTTAGATTCATGCAGAAGAGGAGGACCACCAAGGCAAAAACTGAAATCCAGCCAACTTCTCCACATAACACAAACAGTACAATTTGTACATTTAGCATCTTATACTAATGATGTTTATCCTTGAGACGTTGGATATATAACATAAAAAGAGGTAGAAACAAAAGTAGAATCATGCCCAAACACTTTTGTTCACACACTTCAACCAAACTTAACACAAAAACAGCATGATTATTTCAACACCAATAAATCTGCTCAGTTTTGGATTTTGATATCAGCTTACTCATTGCGGTTACTCATTTTTAGTATGTTGTATATCATGCTAATATGAACATTACCAGCTGCACCCTTCCTAATAAGACAATTCAGTTCAATTAAATTTTCTATATACTGTATTTTGGAATTTGCACATAGTCAGTTACCCACTTATGGTGTCAGCTGTGTTACATCTGCCAATGTTATTCCTTGTGAGTTGAGAACATCATAAAATCCATGCAAAAGATGTCAGATGGGGTTAAGAAACATTCAATTTATATCTGTGAACTGCACTCCATGTGTTGGCCACAGAAGCTGGTCAAACAGTATCCTAAATAATAAGGATGAATAAGGATAAAATCCTGCCAAAACATTGTTTTGGCGTGCACATGTTTTGGGGATTTTCCTGGCTAATTGACCAATCATTCTGTGGTGTTCACAGACTTGACTTTTCCATCCATTAGTTATTCATTAGCTGATTTAGGCAAAAGTGCAATATGCACGGAATGAGCTACAACTACAGATTCACAGCAGACTGGAGAAAACGTCTGTGCATGACTTGCCAACTAAGCCAGTGGCTTTTTAAGTCAACATAAGTCAAGTACAAGTCAATGATCTGACCAGACTAGACAGACAATGCACTGAGTCAAGCACTGTGTGAAAGGAAGCTTCACAGTAGCATACTGAAAGGACTCCTTTACACAGTCATCAGACTGTGCATGTGTCAAAGAAAAGGACATTGTTTCACAGTGACAAAATTGTGGTTTTATCTAGATTTACTGTCTGGCAGTAATCTGATTTTTCTTTTCCTTTGATGCTCTGTTCCCCTGTAACTCTTTCCTTCAACTCAGTGTTTCGTTGGAATCTGGTGTCTAATAGCTTCTAACACAAAATTACAGCACGTCAAAGTTCCTGTGTCTAAGATTTACGGGGAAGACATGGAATGTAACATTAAATATGTTTTCATTAGTGTGTAATCCCCTGAAAATAAGAATTGTTGTGTTTTTGTTACCTTAGAATGAGCCATTTATATCTACAGAGTGCATGGGTCCTCTTCCACAGATGCCCATATGCTGCACCGCATTGTTTCTGAAGTAGCACAGAATGGACAAACCAAACACTGACTCTAGCATGGACAAGTCTGCAGACAAGTGCAGTAACAACAAACTGTGCAGTATATGATTTGCGAATTTTCAACATGGGGGAAGGACCCTGTTTTATTTCGTTCACTCACAACTAGTGAAAAGACTCATGACCGCACCATCCCATGCTATAGAGTTCAGAGAATACTATAGATCCAAGACAAAACTGATAGAAAGATGGGACTCAGAGAAAAGTCACAATTACAAATCTGTCTGCTAGTCAGCACAGTTGGGCTGCTGATATTTCAGAGCCGAGGTCAGGGTCATTGATTCTAACTGTAACAAACCTCGGTCAGATAAAGGATCAATGTGTCAGTCAAACTAGACTAACATGTTCAACTGAACAACCCCTCTACTTCTGATACTAAGTGATGGAGAGGGGAGAAGGCAGGTTAACAAGGAATGCATTTTGATCATTTTGCTAACAACAGGGGTGACATCATCCCTCAAATCATTAACTGGTTATGCCTGCACAAAGCATACATGTACACCCTCTGATGACTAAATGTAGGTCCCACAGACCTTAGCAGACCATTGTGCACAAGCAGACGCTGTAAGTATAATGACAGCTTTACACACTGGTCCTTTAACCTTCCTCTTGTGTTAGCTTTCTTATACCATCTCTTATGTTAACGGGTCGGTTTCGACCCGTGTCTTAAATCAGCCATAAAATACCCTAAATTCAATTATTTATCATTCACTTTGTTTCTTACCTCTTGGTTACCTTGTTAGGCTTCCTTATCCATGAAAAGATTGCTTTTAATATATTTGTTATGACCCCTGGGGCTTTCTTTTGACAGCATACCCCTCATTTTTAATATAAAAAATGTTAAATGAACCTCAAGAGAATTATATAAATATATATAAGGTTGTTATGTTATCTGACTATTACTGGGGGGTATTAGAACACATCTCTTAAATGTTCAAATAAAAAATCTTTTTAACGTTAATGTTATTAACTATAGTAACATCTATGGTGTTATGGGTCAATTTCGACCCATATATATTTACTTCAAGAAAAAGGCAAAAACCAAGTCTTTTTTCAAAAATAGAACTTGAATACAGATACAAAATGAAAAGCAGAACTAGTAATCATGCAAAATGTAGATTTCCAAGGTCAAATAACAACCAACCAAGCAAACCGGACCAACAGAAATCAAGTACTAGTTCCATAAAAAGTCTCTCTATGCAAGAACATGTATGTGTATGCGTGTATATTAGATGCATGTGTTGTGACACTTTTAGTGTATTCTTTGCAGAGATATTTTTGCAGGTGAAGCACAATGTGTTTGTCTTTCTGTCTTTATGACGGAGTACTTGGTGAGCTCTGCAGCTGTCTGACCAAGGCTGCAGTGGCCGGGTCTCAGAGCACCCAAAGATATGATCCAGAGCATGGCTTACATGAAATCTTCTTCTCA
Organism: Lutjanus campechanus; assembly: GCA_027495735.1. Classification (NCBI taxonomy): domain Eukaryota; kingdom Metazoa; phylum Chordata; class Actinopteri; order Lutjaniformes; family Lutjanidae; genus Lutjanus; species Lutjanus campechanus. The sequence continues at coordinate 5,143 of JAJHUR010110360.1, read as the reverse complement.
TTGTAGCATACAGTAAACTGGAGATGTGTATTCTGCTAGTCACCAACTCTAAACTGAATTGGCCTTATGTGCCTGGACATGTGCGTCTTTGTTTGTTTTACCAAACAAGCAAAGACAAAAGTCCCTAACCAAAGCTCAAGTGGTTGGAGAAGGAGCTGGCTGTGGGCTGTTGGCTGTTAGTGTGTTCATGATTTCAGTTTAGGCACTTATTATTGTTTTATAATCTTATATTATAACCGGGTCGAAACTGACCCTAACATCACAAAGGTCATAATTTTCACCAGAGCATTTTATAATTTAGTAAAATTTATTTTTTTGATTTTATTTTGTTTAAATGGAAGTTCCTGACAAAGTCAAAAAGTCTTGATGCAATAAACAAATTTATGTAGTACTTTTATGCATTTAAAACCTGAAAACGGGTCGGTGCCGACCCTAACACGAGAGGAAGGTTAAGTATTCATGCTTTCGGTCATTTACTTCTACCATGCTAAGTCTTTTTGTTAATTCATTGTTTCCTAAACTTTGAGATGGAATCAAAAATTAGTCATGGACCTCTTTCTCTCTGTCTCAGATTCAGCGTGACAAGAACACTAATGCTGTGTTTATATTATCAGGGGTCACAGGATGAACCAATTTCTTAAAATTGGCTCCCAGGCTCACTGATTTCTTCTAGGTCAGTGAGTGTAATTACAGTACTCACTTGGTAGATAAATCTAAATGCTGCCAAAATAAAAATGTCCAAGGTACATATTTTCAAATGAACTGACCCTGCAGTCCTTTTCACTGATGCAAACACACCAAACCAGATCTGACTCGTCTACTTCCTCTGTCCTATCCAAACCTTCCCGCAACCCGACTCTGTGCATGTTCAGACTCACCATCCCTATGCATGTGGACAGTGCCACTGAGGAGTTGACCCTTGACCTCAGCGAACCCTGGTAAAAGCAGAGGTCATCCTGGTGGTAGGCCCTCAGGCTCTTGGTGCCATTCTTTCCCAGGACCTGGATGGTGAAGCCAGGTGCAATCAGGCTCTCCGAGGCCTCCCTCAGCTCCATGTGGAAGTCCTGCCCCAAGCCACTCAGCCGGAAGTGGACCGTTTCGCTGCTGCTGTCAGTGTTTGATGAGCCTGCATCTGGGGTCAGGGATCTGCGTCGCCTTCTGCGCTGGTGGTGGGTCACTTCGTGAGAGATGTAAACGCCTTGGTGGTTGACCTCATAAGGAGATACAATCTCATAATCTGTAGGAGACATAAAGGAAGACATGGAAGGAGGGAAAATTAGGACATTAATTTGTGAAACAAGCTCCAGTTTAAGGTCAAAATATACTCCTTTGATATGGATATATTCAAAACATAGCGATATCATGGGATCAAACAGTGAGAGAGCTATGACACTAGATGTCAAGGTCTCTATTTTGTAGAAGCAACTTGGCAAAAATAAAACACATTGACCTTGTGGTCAGTCCTTACTAATTTGATCTGTCAACGCCATTTACTGTGATATAGTTAATTCTGTGTCAGCTGCTACCTTGGCTGCATCATGGACTAAATAAAAACTACAACCTTTTCCTTTCCTTTGTAAAATTTCCTTGACCTGCCTCATATACTTTTGCTGGCAGGGTCAAGAAAGAGTTACAAGAAAAGGAAGGGTTTTAGACAATTCCAACACAGGCCCTTCAGCGTTCAGAGTGAATCATGTTTGACCGAGTGTTTTACTACAGTTTTTTACAACGGCTCGGGCTGGATAACTGCAGGTCATAAAGGGAGATGGTGGCAGGTCACAGACCCGGCCTCTCAGATCAGTTAAGTGTCTAATGGTGCTGCAGCCACAGAAACGGGTTTTCCTCCAGAGGTCAAAGGGAAAGAGTAAGTGACTTCTTGAGCTGCACCAAAATGTGTTTTCCAGAGGAAATTATGACAGCAGAGGCCACTCCTTGTCCATCCTCTGAGTAAGAATGAGCTGACCTACTAACGCAGGTCATCCTGTATAAGGAAGGAAGCATGACATTGCCTTTAAGGCTTTGGATACATTGCAGGCCCTCTGAGTCTCCTGTGTGCACAAAAATGTACAAAGTGCAACAAAATGTGTCAAATTGAATTATTTTCTATTCAACTGATGCTGAGAGAAATGTTCCAGTGCTGCAATTCTCATTATCTAGTAATCTGCCAATTATCTTCATGATTAATTGTTTGGTCTGAAATGCTTATCACAATTTTCCAGAGCTGTAAGTGACAGCTTCAAAATGCCAAATAAAACCCATTGACTCTTCATTTACTATCAGACATGACAAAAAAACAGCAAATCCTTATACTTCAGAGGCTGAAACTATCAAATGCTGCTTGAAAAATGACTAAAGCGATTAACCGATAATAATAATAGATGGCAAGTAATTTTATTTTGATCAACTGGGTGTTTAATTGACTACTGTGGTGGGATTTTTTGAGGTTTTTCCATTGCCACTTTTGGCCATGCCATACCGTGCCACACTGATTTGCATTTCCATTATCACTTTTAATGTGACGAAGCTGTACAAAGTTGAGCCCGATGAACCATCTTTTGAGTAAGGCCAGACTGCACCAAACCCATCTCCAACCTGCATTGTGGTGACCACTGACCAACCTCAGCTAACCCATGATGAGCCCCTTTCTTTCCCTCAAACAAGCAGGCTGTATGATGCAACTCATGCCTGTGCAGAAAGATGTTTTTAAAAATCTCAGTACAGTACATTTGCACTCTCCTACATCACTGTTTGTACTATCAGGTATTCTGTTTCCATGTTGGCTTTCATCTGGATAGGAGTCATGTCGAGTCGAGTTACTGCCGATTAAAAACAAACATTTCCCAGATTTTGCAGCTTCATAATAACTGTTGTAATGGAGATGCAAATCCCTGCTGTGCCTGGCTGACATGCCGAGTCAAACCGAGTCAAGTCAAGCCAGCACACGTCTATGGAATAGGTCTTGATGGTTACATAGGGAGCCTGGTACTGTAAGCGATCACACATCATTAAACATTATTCACTTGATACACTTTGGGTCTATGAGTAACCACCAAGTAAACAAATAAAATGGTGTCATTGTTGATTTTATGACAGTGTTGTAATGGCCACTGCAAATGTGTTTAGTCTTGCCATGGGAAACTGATATGCAGTCACTTTATCAGCTTAAAGTGCACAGAAATAACAGCAACCTTGGACTTACAGTCAACGAGAGCCAGTCTCAGTTACTGTACAGTATGACCTGCTTTAGCAAGCCTGAATAATGAGTAAATATAGCACAGAGACAGACATGTTTTGGCAGTGGCAGAAACATGCAGGGTGACAGACAGTGTGTCATCACTGGCAGCGTGAATGCCTGAGGTTTGAACTTGGCTATTTGGTGCATCTTGAGGCTGAGGCTAGCCCGTACCCACAACATGACATAGACTTATTAGTGGATGTATTTATTTAAAGCGCCTTGCATTACCATGAGTGCATATGTTTTAGCGTCGGGAGGTAAACCTCAGATGCTCGAAGTGTTGCAACCGAGATATACCCAGAGAGTTGCAGGACTGCAAAGAGTGAACACCTACTTCAAGTCTCAAGCCTTTTCTGTGCAGACATTTGGGCAGAACCAGGTCTTCTCTGTCTTTGCTGGTGTGTCCACCTACCCCCAACACACACGGTTACACCTAGTCAACTGTGTTTGTTCCGCCCTAACTCAAAAACCAGCTGCAGTGACCCATGTCTGACAGTATACAAACAAAGAGTCTGCGGGAACAGAGCACACACACACACACACACACATACACATATCTTGTCTGACTGAGACGAGATCCTGCAGTGGGCAGTTTGTTGGTTTAGTGGCTCC
>JAJHUR010110356.1:2945-13148 GCA_027495735.1 Lutjanus campechanus | reverse complement strand
TACCTCCCACATGACTGTGTGGGAGAGAACAGCTCAGATATCTATGGATCATACGATGACAAATTCACCAGCAGCCCACGCTGCTGTTGCAGTATTGACACTGTTGGCAGCATGTACGGTCTGAGATTGATGAGTTCAAGCTAAACTGATCTATAGAAGTGACATAATGCACCAGCGGAGAGTTTTGTTTTTACACTATCCAGCTCATTTAGCATGAAATAACAGCATGCTGTCGCTCTTATCTGTACTGGGACAAATCATGTTGAGAAAATCTTTGCTTCACAGATAGCAGCTTCATAGATAATAAGCATGACATTTCCCTGACAGCAATTAGTGCTTCCCTCATGTCATGTTGTAGAGCAGAGATTAATCTCACCATTATTCTGTAATTTCTACTCTCAACAAATAAATGCCTATTTGATGCCAAATAATCAAGTTTTACTGCAAATATTTCAATTTCATGGGTGTTCTGCTGCTGAATGTACACTGCCTGGCCCCCAAAAAAAAAAGTCACACACTCTGATATTTTGTTGGACCGCCTTTAGCGTTGATTACAGCACGCATTCGCCATGGCATCATTTCGATAAGCTTATGCAATGTTACAACATTTATTTCTGTCCAGAGTTGCTTTAATTTTTCACCAAGATCTTGTACTGGTGACGGGAGAGTCGGGCCGCTGTGTAAAGTCTAATCCAGCACATCCCAAAGATTCTCAGTGGGGTTCAGGTCGGGACTCTGTGGTGGACAATCCATGTGTGAAAATGATGTCTCATGCTCCCTGAACCACTCTTTCACAATTAGAGCCCGATGAATCCTGACATTGTCATCTTGGAATATGCCCGTGTCATCAGGGAAGGGGAAAAAAATCCATTGATGGAAAAACCTGCTCATTCAGTATATTCAGGTAGTGAGCTGACCTCATCTCTTTGGGCTCATAACTTTGCTGAACCTCGACATGACCACCTGAAGCAACCCCATATCATAACACTGCCCCCACAGGCTTGTACAGTAGGCACTAAGCATGATGGGAGCATCACTTCATCCGCCTCTCTTCTTACCCTGATGCCCCCATCACTCTGGAACAGGGTAAATCTGGACTCATCAGACCACATGACCTTTTTCCATTGCTCCAGAGTCCAATCTTTACGCTCCCCAGCAAGTTGAAGCCTTTTTTTTTTCCAATTAACTTCACTGATAAGTGGTTTTCTTAAGGCTACACAGCTGTTTAGTCCCTTGAGTTCCCTTCAGATTGTGCGTGTTGAAATGCTCTTACTTTCACTATTAATCATAGCTGTGAGTTCTACCGTTGATTTTTTTACCATTTCATTTCACCAAACGTTTAAGTGATCTCTGATTATGATCATTCTAGATTTTTTTTTTTCCCAACCACATTTCTTCCTTGAAGATGATGGTTCACCACTATCCTTCCAGGTTTTAATGGTGTGTTGAACAGTTCTTAACCCAGTTTTAGTAGTTTCATCAGTCTCCTCAGTTGTTTTCTTTGCTTGATGCAGGCCAATAATTTGACCCATAATGCAGATTGCATCATGAAATTCATCAATTCAGTTTCACAGATAAATTATCTTGCTGTATCAATTGTAGATTTTTTCAATACAGTAAATATTCATATTAAAATGTTAGGAACAATATACCTTAATTTTTCCATAACTTTTTCAAACTTAGCAAATATTTCCTTGCCAAAAATGTGCAAGTTACTACATGAAGGCAGCCATGTTGGATTTTGCACTCACAGGCCCGCTGCTGCCTGCAGTGCACTGATAATCCACCAGAGGGCAGAATACTTGTTCTCAGATTGTATGCAAAGTACTAATCTCACCAATGGTGTAAAGGTCTCAGAAACTCATTTATCAAATATAATAGAGTTATAGGGTTAAGAACATGCTCCGTCCTCCTGTATGGTGATGAAAAATAAAGTATCAAGCAACATTTTAATCGGTAAAAGATGCTTTTTATGAGAAGTATTCTTAAAATTGTTTGAGCTAGCACAGCATTTCCATCTGAATCTGAGCTGAATGTGTTCACTTCTGTTGATTTCTGTCATTGTGGTACAATTGATTAAACGGTTTGGAAACTCTTGCAGTAAATTGTAAGCAACATCCTCTTTAGGTTTGACAGCTTGAGCGGACCTAACATCAACTGCCATATTGCTTTCATGTGTAGGATAGATCTGTAATTTCTGACAGCCACAACATCTTACTTACTTACTTGGTAAAAAGTAATGAATAAATACAAGAAGCAAAGTGTCCACCATGGAGATAAAATCCACACAAATCCAATTAATGAAGCTAATTAAAAAAAAGGAGCTATATAGCCTTCAGTTTGTTTATATCTGCTGTAACCTGCTACTTATGCACAACAGTAACAAAAAGGGCAATTTATGCTGTATATCTGCTAATAATAGCTAACTTGTACATTTCAGTTTATGTAGTGTGATTACAGGGTTAGTAGTTTGGTGATCCGCCCTTTTCACAAGATGTTTTCACTTTCTTCCCAGTCTACTGACATGACACGAACACAGCACGCAGCCAGCAGGTGAAAGATGGAGCCACACAGATAAATCTCCTGCAAAACAGAAGATCAGATTGTTCCAGGATCAAAAACAGGTATTTAAAAAAAAAAAAGAGCAGCAAGCAACAATTGATTCATGGTTCGCAGAAGGCGGAGGAAAGAGGAATGACATGCCAGAGATGATGAAGCACACATTTCTGAATGAATCGAAAGCAGTAAAGGAGAGGCTGGAAATAAAGCTCTGAACGGGAAGAGATTGCAGAATAATAAGAAGCAAAACATGAGAGAAAAATACAGAAGACAAGAGTGGCCTTGGTGTCGTATAATTTTCTCAACATTTTGACTTTGCATTTTTTGCAATATTTAGATTATCCTGTTAGAAGGGATGTAACAATATATTGAAAATCATGATTAAAAAAAAGTCTCAATGCTGTACCATAATGTGACTGTGATGATATACGTGTACTGTGACATTACATGGTTATGCATTTCACAACATATTTTATTTTTAATGATATTATAATTAATTATTTTAATAACTGGTAATGAATTCTTGAATTATGTCTGTACAGTTACAAAAACAAAAACAATGTAGCAAAGACGATTAGTGCCAATTTTTTGCACATGCTTAGGTCATGGCTGTTTTTTTTTTAAGTCTGCACAAAGGGAGTCTTTTTCGAACATACATGAACATACATACAGTGCAGTGTTGTCAGATGTGCGGTAATTATCATATCTGTACCATAATTTCAACAACTGTACAATATATGATCAACAATCCTAAAAAAAAGGCCAAATGTATGATAATTTTGACATCTCTATAAACCCGCAGCAAAACCTTGTTTCAGAGCAACCAGTTACATCAGCACTGCACTGATCAAGCAGCTGGCAGAGCAGTGACACAGTCTGGGGCTTTTATTTTGACAGGTAAGAACAAAAGAAGTGACTGTGTGATGAGCTGCGACTGATTCCGTGTAAAGTGACACACAGTTGCTGTCTTTTTCAGATGAAAGAGCCTCGGTATAAGTGGTGCACTTGGCATAGTTTTGCCATTTGATGTAGCATTCTGGCCCCTTCCCAGTTTGTTGCTGCATGATATATTTTGTTAAAATACCATAATTTTAAAGTCACAGTACTGGCAACACTGCTTCAGCGACTCTCTCAGTCCAAATGAGCCCAGCAGTTCACTTCAGCTCACTTCAGTTCCAACAACCCGACACAGAAGAAACACCTGTCACCATACCGTCCTGTCACCGTCCTCTGGCGCTGGTGGCTCAGACATGTCCAATAAAGTTGCGAGATTGAGCGTCCACATTTCAGGTTTGATACAAGTCCTTTCAGAGCAGAGAAAGCTGCTCATTTTTCCATAATTGTGAGGCCTAATTTTACACGTTTTTAATCATTCAAATTTGGCTGGGTGGTTAACACCACGTTTCTGCAGCGTGACAAACTCAGAACACACATTTATTGTTGCTTTACACAAACCCTAATTAGTACAGCAGACGCACAATAACTTAAAATGAGAAAGAAATGTAATACAAACAAAAATCCTGCACACATTAGATTTATTATTGAATTTTAAAAAAAATCCTAATATTTCTTTGTTGTATTATTGCATCTTGAGTTTTTGATATTATTACATCGCTGCTTGTTAGATAAGATAATTACCTTGTTAGGAAAACAATGTTTTTAATAAATTGAAATATTTATGTTTGAAAATACACATTGTATTCTCAAAACAAATAAAAAAAACTAATTATCTCGTCTCAGGAAAAAAACAAACATTGTTTTCCCTTGGTAACTGGATAATGAACCTGTTATGATGAGAAAACAATATGACAAAAATATTGAAAAAATACATCTTTGTCTTGGGATAAAAAAAAAAAATGTAAAAATGAGATAGCCAAAGCTTCATATATGATGAAGCAGAGTGTATACGACCTTTATGTTGTGTGTCTGTGTGGCAGCTGCTGGTCATTAAGCACATCTTGTACTGGTCAGCATGTGTCAGAGGCCTGAACGTGCTGAGTGCATACTAACGCAATTTCACTACGGGGGCACTTGCGCAGCACTCTAAGGGCTGTGTGCTCTCAGTTAAGCTCACTTTGCAGCATACTTTGTTAAACATATGTTCCTATTTTTAATTCACAGACTTAATGACCCGGCCTTTCTGCACATTTAAAACGTTGTAGCGTGTCACTTCAGCCAGAGGAGCGGTGCTCAGTGGAGCGGCTGGTTAAGGCACATTTACTCTGTATGTTCAAGTCAAGATCTGGATGTGTGTCTCGGTGCAGGCTACAATCAAAGTTAATGCAAGACCGAAGCTCTTATGAGGACCAACAGGAACAAAGACGATCAGAATTTGAAAGGTTCCTCCTAATCCACAGCAGTCTAATTCATCACATTAGCAGTAAAAAAACAAAACACACAAAACAAACAAAAGCCTCTAAATCCTGTGGGAAAACACTTTGTCTGCAATTAGGGCTGATTTGTAAGGCGTCTGCAGACACACTTGACTGTCCTGCACTCAGCCTGTGTGTACCGTCCTCATTAATACTCTGAAGCATTAAGTTTAACATGTCAAAGCAAAGCACGGGGCATAAAATAAAGTCAAAAATGTGTATTCCTTGGTGTTTTTGGTCTTTAATCTCAATGAAACTTTGCCACAATGGAGCATAAAAAAAGCTGCATCTGTCAGCGTATTAATGTAAAAACACTTAAAGGGCTGCCTCTCTGTGAACCTCGAATGTGAAAATCGAAAGCATCTTAAGAAGATGTTGCAGCATCCCTCTGACATGCGTTCATTTTTGATCGTGGCACTGATACAGCTGAAGGTGTGTGACTGTGTGTGTTTGTGTGTGATTAAAGAGAGTGTTTAATGATTTAAGAAGGCTGCAGAGCACAAGGCGAGATGTCTTTGATGTGCTGAAGGTTGCTTTCAGCGAGTGGAAACGCAGGTGTTTGGTAGACCTCTATTTGTCTTTCAGTCAAGCAAACATCAAGTCAGGGTAGGAAAACAACTTCTGGACACTTATGCAAATGGATGCATGCACATGGAAACGTGACAAGTAGCTTGTGATAAAGAGTAATTCATTTTCAGACAAAAGTCATTCATTTAAAAACTGATTTCATTATTTTCTTATTACAGCTATTATGATATTCTATGCTCAGAATGTGTAATTTCATATTTGGCTCTATATTTTAGTAGAATATTGCATGTATTGATATTTCTTTGCCGTTTGGGCAGCAAATGATACAAAAGAGGAGCACAGATAAAAGATGCTCTTTGTGTGGGTTGATTATTCGTTGATCTGCTGGTAATGCCTCGGGGCTCCTGTAAGGGGATCGCGCTCCTCTCCCTCACTCAGTACAGAGGAGTGAAGGCGAGAGCTGCCAGGCAGTCATTTTGACTGTTTTCAAATTTATACACGCAATAACCATGTTGAATTAAAAAATGCAATCCTGCTGGTGCCTGACTTTTCCTAAAGGTGTCTACACAAAAGGCAAAGAAAATGTGATCATTTTTACCTGCTTCGTCCACAGGTGGTCATAACGATCAGATGCCGCTGTTGTATTGTTACTATTTGCACAGTTGGAGATGCATCTTGGTTGCTTAGCAACTAACACTGACTCTGTCAATAAAAAACTTAACAAGTAGTCTCAATTTCAAATTTGCCGATATTAAAATACAAATAATTAATTAATGAGACACAATTAAAAATAAAGTAGGGGAGACCTGGGACAGTAACACTTTTTGTCTGAACTTTGTGTTAAAGCTTTTTTTATTTTATTTTATTTTTTAAACAAAGTACAGTTACTTATTATGTTATTTACATTACATTTGGTTTCATTTTTATACTAATTTCCAGCCTTTTCCTCATAGACTATGACTATTTTTTGTGATGGCTCTAGGTAGAAATTTGTTATTATTAACATTAAAATAACATGTTCATAATCTTATAAAATACATTTGACTGTTTCTTGCTCAGAAATAATCAGAATAATCAATCTAACATTTGAATTGGATTATTATCCTACAGAAAAATACTACAGCTAATATATGCAGTCATTGCGGTTTAAACTGCTATACCACAATATTCATAAATATATAAGTAAATTTCACAAAATTTACATTTTAGGCTTATTTCATTTGAAGGAAGATAAACTAATAGAATAAATGCAATAATCTCACGTCATGAGACATAATAGAGTTTGGAAGTCAAAGGCCAAAATGACCACTTACGACCGTTCTAGTAGTTATGGAATTCTGGGACTTCTTGTGTTAAGCTGGTCTTTTAACACGTAACGTAAAAACCGAGCAGTTCATTCAACCGTGAGAATGAGTTAAAAAGATGAAAGGTTAAAAATGCAGCTAAAAATGTATTACATAATTTTATATCATGTCTTATTTTGGTTAAAGAGACTGTAAATAACGTTAAAAAGGTGAGTTGAACAATTTAGAAGGTCTGAAAAAAGACACATTACAAATTGTAAACTTAGTGCGCACTTTGTAAAGTGTACTATATATTGTGTTTGGGGGAAGGGACAGAAACACACTTATTGAAAATAATACTTGCACAGAAACTTCTCTCTCTACACACACACACTCATGCACGACCTGTGTGACTTGTTGGAATGAGATGACTGCTTCTGACATATCAGTTTGACCCTGGCCTCACCAGGGTCGCGGGTGTCGCGGCTACAAATGTGTGTATGCGTGTGCGAGCGCGGTGTCAGGGCTAATGCGGCGTACGGTGACATTCTGATAAATCTCCAGGCGGCCTGCGCTCTGCCCTTTCACAGCTGCTGACTATGTTAATGGAGAGTGCAGATACAGGGTGTGCTGTGTCTCTCCGCTGTCCCACCCCCCCGTCCCCGCCCCTGCGCAGAAACGTACAGTAGAGATGGATTCGATATTTAAGCAGCTACAGCCCGCAGTCCTACCTGAGGGATGGAGCCCTGAGTTTAGTTTAAATGCGCTGCGATAGAAAACGGAAATTGGTGAATTCCTGCACTCTGGGCCCAGAGTATCAGCAATGTGTCGTGGAGCAGAACACTCACCACTGCTCAGAGGGCAAACAGCCCCAGGAAAGAAGTCCATTTGCCACCAGTAAAAAATTATAGCTGCAGTGTTTTCCATCTGGTCGGTGCTGCAAAACAGAATCCACAAACCAGCTTAGAACATTTAAAGCTAAAAATAAAATTATTAATGCCTCTTGTGGATGTCTCTAGTGGATTACTGACATCAAAGCCGGCACTTCTTTCATCATCATTTAGACCTCTCCAAATGTCAAATGTCTCCTCTGTTCTTCCATTCTCTTTATTGTTACCTCTCTGTATTTTTTCTTCGTTTTTCAAGAAGAATCTTTTTTTTTTTTTTGTTACCGGTGCACACATGCATCAAGCATTAAGCAGGGGTGGAAGTAACTAATTACAGATACTCATATTACTGTGATTAAGTAGTTTTTTGGGGGGTACTTGTACTTTCATGAGTAGATTTTCAAGCCTGTACTTTTATTTGTACTTAAGCATTCATTTCAAGGTGTGATCTACTTAGTTACTTTTAAAATTATAGTTTACTACTGAGTACAATTTGAATTAATATCCAAACCTTTCATCCAATCAGGTGATCTGATCACAAACAGGCCAATGAAAAGCTGGACACACAAACAACACAAAATCGGTTAATTGCCATTAAGAATTTAATCAATTAAGAATGTATTCATGGATATTTAAGTAATTAATTCATGGCAGTCATTTGACCTCATTTGACACTGTTTTGTCTGGTGGAGCTGTGTTGAATGAGAAAACTTAACCATAGAAAAATTTGAAAATAAGGAAAAAAAAGAACATGTATTGTGTTTTAAAATATATTGACGATTAATTGATTGTTAGCAACTATTGGTTCAGGAAAACGCACAAAATTTTCAAACCTAGTTTGGAGAGGTGACAGTGACATAAGCGGTTAAAAGTAACTAATAGTAGTAGTAGTTTTTGTGATGAATACTTTTACTCACGTTTATTTTAACACCAGTACTTTTACTTGTAATTGAGTATTATTTTAGCAGTGTAATAGTAGTTGTACTTGAGTACAGATTTTCAGTACTCTTTCCACCATTAAGTGATTTATAATCTGAGAATGAAAATCTGTCCTCACTTGAACAGTCAACAGGACACGGCTAGTTGCAGTCATCAGCAATATTTCACGGTCCTGTCTCCTAGAAATGATGTTTGTACAACTAATTTGCAACAGCAAATGCGTTTACAGGGAAATGCAGTGTCCACTGAAATATGTTTTCTAGCAATATAATTGGGAAATGTTATGATACGCCAGTATCTGTCCCAACAATTAAAAAAAAAAGAAGTAATTTTATGGATATTTCCGGGTATTTAAAAGGTATTTCAGTTTGTCTTTTTCTGGAAAATGATTAAAAACTGTTGTTGACTCATGCTGCACTTGAGGGCATAATTAAATTTGTAGACTGGAGTGTTTCAGGGGGACAAAAGCAAAAGCACAACTTTATTCACTGATTTGGGTAAAACTGGACCATATTTTGGTGATTAGTGTTTTAATTGCAGAGTTCCCTGATGGACAGATGGACAACCGGTACTTGTTGCTAAAATAGCAACTTGACTGAACAAAGTCTGACCGGGTCTTATCCTCTTAGACTCTTCCAGTACTGAGGTGATTTATGGAGTTTTCTGATTGAAACATAGTTTTACTTGTTGCTAAACTACAGTTTTTCCACGATTGCTTAAGCAGGATTTTGAAAACAGGGCTCATTTTGTCAAAACACTCCACAGAATTCACTTTTGGATCTTTTGCCAAATGAAACACTTCATTCAAAACTGTACAAAAATTTGTCAAGAACCCAACTTTGTCACCACACAGCACACACACGCCTCATAAGATCTGATTTTGTTTGAACCAGTTAGACACTGCTGTGCTCAATCTAAAACACATTCAACATTTCTACTTTTTAAAAAAAATGAAAAGTCTGGGTTTTTTCTTTAGAGATGGCATGTCCCCCCTTTCAGAGGCCAAAAAAAGTTTGCACCCTCCCACCTTACAATCTTTATCAATCATTAACAATAATCGGGGATGGAACTGCTAAAAAAAAAAAAGATTCAAAAGATTATTTTTAGTGAAATAAACTTTAGAAGGGTAGAAACAGCAAACTTTTATTTGTTTATTTCCCAAACATAAATCATATTCATTCAACTTTGTTTCACTCTATATTTCTCCCCTGGTCTTCTGTTGAGGTTGAGCTGAACTCTCCATGCAGCCTCTCTCAGTGTCAACCTAAAGTTTAGTGTGTAGTGTTTAGTATTTTGCAAAAAGTGTGAGGCTTGAAATGTGCTTATAGTCGTGCAGATCTGTGCTGAGGTTTTGTTCCTTGAGTGTCAGGTTTCACTAACTGAGTGTTATTTTTAAGTTTAGTGTCCAAGCAACTGTAAATTAACTAAGGGCTAACGGTCATTAGCTTGATTCGCCGTGAAGAAAACCACCACAATGTCACTTTGTAAACTTGGGATTATGATTTATTGTGCAGCTGATGAAATATTTTTGGTTCTGGTTGGTGAACTGGTTTTGGTTGGTGAACTGTGATAAATGTTGTTAAATGACCACTGTGCCCCCCCCCCCCCCCCCTTTTTTTTTTTTTTTTTTTTTTT
>JAJHUR010110355.1:5636-15950 GCA_027495735.1 Lutjanus campechanus | reverse complement strand
AAAAAAAAAACATTGTCATTTTTGGTCTTTCCACAGGATTTTTCATAGGATGAAGGAGAAATCTAGAATATCATCATACTTAATAAAAATGTGACATATGTCACTGATTTTGTTCATCTTTTGCATCCATCTCAGAAGACCAGTCCAAACTGAACTGTTGGTCAATGATTCAAGTGTATAATAACTGGAGATATGTATAAATGCATCTTAAGTCTGTTTGGCTGAAACAATGAGGACAACCACGTACGTTTGTAAGGCATTCGTGAGCGTGTTTTCAGGTAGAGCCTCTTGCTGTTTCCACTGCGGACCTTCTTGATGTCATAGCCGAGTGTGTTGCAGCGATTCTTCCGGCAGTCCAGACAGACGCCTTTGTCAAAAGCGCTGTTGTCTCTGCACCTGTAGGCCATGCTCTGCTTGTCTTTATTCAGCAGAGAATCAATGAAGAGATGGACGGAGCGCTCATGAGCACATTTCACTGTCTGCTCGAAACCTATGGGAGAAAACAGGAGAAGAATGGTGGATATTTAAAATGTGACACTGATTTCTTTAAACGACAGATCATTTTCACGCAACATATTCTCCTGTGGATTGAGAGTCTGTGGAATACCTTAATCACAGTGTCTGACCATTATATGTGGATTGATTTCATTACCACCAAAGCCTGACATCTATCAGATGGTCCCTCTGTCACATCTCATTATGTCTGATAGTGGCCTTTTCTCTGAGCAAAATCTAGTAGCCTGGAGGCAGCTCAGCTCAGCTCAGCTCAGAGGGACGGACGGAGCAGAGGAAGGCACATGTTGCTAATTAACTCCTGAGGATGACAGATGCTTTAATGTGGCTCTCACTGTCATATTATGCGGATGTGTTTTGGATTGAGAAGCACCATAAATCCCAGAGCCACTTGTGTTCGACTGGAGGGAATTAAATTCATCTGCCTGAACACAGAGCGAGAGACTGTCAACAAGCTAAAGATGAATTGGTGCCTGAAGATATTCCTTCTAAACCAGTGTTTTGAGGTGGCAAGACCAATTAAGAACAAAAATGTTATGATAGAGCAGTGGAAGAGGCAAACCAGTGAGCAGTTCAGCAGCAGAGCATGCTGCTGCTGCACACACTTCTCAGATTCATGCTCGGTTGTAAATGGCACCAGACAGCTGGATGTCAGGTGAAGAAAAGATTGACTCCTGAACAAAGAATCACACAGACCTTAAAAAACACAAATCAAGCTTTAGTATCCCCGAGATGTTATTTTAATAATCAAAAGTCGGGATTTGTTTAGGACGATTTGTTTCAGAAAATATGCCCAGAGTGCCCTGAGGAAAACTGTCTTTCCCACAATCGTCTTTTCTTTGCCTTATGAGCAATAAATGAGATGAAGTCTCATCTGTTTCTCTTAAACCCCCGTTAGGATGGAGTAAAACAAAAGAAGAGCAGGAGATCTTTTGCTGAGCTCATAGGTGTCTCAGAAGTTTCTCCTTGATGACCATATGGAGCAAAAAGGCTTTCACCTGACCAATTAAGATCTCTTTTAAGACCGTTTTCTTTTAGATCTCACTGTTATCTAAAGTACTTAAGACAAATTTAAGAGACAAAACAAAGAGTATGTTAAAATCTTCAATTGGGCTCAAATTAGTTGCAGGCTGAGACGAGATAAAGGCTGTTTCTCAGTAACCAAATTTAAGTAGTATAGTAAGTAAGTAGAAGTATAAGAAAAGGGTCAAAGTCTTAAACTGAGCTAATTTTTGTCTAGGAGACACAGGCCAGACAAAGACAAGATCTTATTTTGAACTTTTCCTTTCCTCTGGGTATTTAAATGTATTTTCATTTCAGCTTTGAGGTTGTATTTCACTTTAATTGCATCCAGCTGTAAATGCATTGTTGTGGTTAGCTGATGTTTGTTGTCCTCCATCTGGTCCATCACGGCTAAATTACGTTCTTTGTTCTTGATACGCTTTTTTACCTCGTTTTAGCTATCCCACTCATTACATGTCAGAATGATCAAATTTGTTTATCATTTTTATGAATTACAGAGTATTAGTTTTAGCTAGCTATCAGGAGATCAAGTTCATACAACCATTTTCTTCAGCTCCTCCAGTCTTCAAATATTCCATTTTTGTACTGTGGGCGACTTTTTCCTCAAGCTGGAATTGCAGAAATCAACCATGATATCTAGTGGCTAGATTGCCAGGAAATATCTGAGGATATTCATGGTGCTCAGAGGTTGAATCCTGATGTTTTCGATACCTGTAGACCTTTCTCATGCCACCATCTGAGCATATTCGTGCTCCCCAGAGAATGACCTCTTTCACTTGTGGAAACTCCACGGACTTTCTCCTGTCACTATCCTCAAATCACATTTCCAGCCTTGCACTAAAAGCATTGGAAAAGTAATGGCTGACTTTCCAAGGGGCACCTTGACCTTTTTACAGCACCACCATGAGACCAAATCTTTCAATTTGTATAGAAAAAAAATATCAAAAACCAATGACAAGTACAGTATGAACTTTTCTGATCATATTCATGGGCCTCAGAGGATCCTCCCTCAGAGGAGTGCTAAGCCCAGGCATACTAGGAAAAAATGAGAGGAGGAATAATTTCTTTTGGACGAATTGTTGAGAATAAAGTGAAAATGTCAAGAAAGAAGTCAAAATGTTAAGAATTTAGGCAAGCTTTTAGTAGTAGTCCCAGGCATGGTTCAAATTACGGGGGAGCTAAGGGGAGCTGGGCTCACCTGAAAAGGACACACGCTCCCCTGAAAGCCTCATTTGGGACATTTGAGGGGAGCTCTAATATATGATGGTCCTAAAATAAATAATAACAGTGAAAATATGGCAAAGATTTGTGTTTATTCACATATTTTATGTATTGTCACTGATTAACACAATGCAGTGTGCGCTATTGTGTGCGCCACCATGACCACTTTTGGTCTGAATTCCACTTTCTCCCGATTCTAACAATCCACAGACAGAAGGGAAACGACAGTGAGCCGAAAGGACAGTCAGGAAGGAGAGAGTGTGTGTGAGAGCCTGGGACTAATACCGAAAGCTCAACATGTTCTCATTCCAACTAGTCACATACCAATGATTTGTCAGTGCCTAATACTGACGCACAAGGGACCCCGTAGCAGCTGTATCAGATATATATGTTTATATATATTTTTTCTATATGTATTTTAAGTTTATATGTTTTGTCATAATTTTGTAAGATGTTGTGGTGTGTTCTATCTCTTACCAAGAAGCCCGTATTGCGATATGTGGTCGTAAATGTTGTGCAGGTCACATCCTGGCTGGAAGTTTCCTCCGTTGGGGTAAAAGTCATAATGTGCCACAGCTTGTTTGATGCCCACACTGAGGCCCATACGTTCATGAGTGAAGGTGTGGATGGCGTCCACAAATTCAGCATCATCAGGAGACAGTCTGTCCGTGGGAGACATGCCCTCAAACAGTGGCCCCGCTGGATCGAGACCTGAACACATACAACATGCGGTTTGTTACAGAACTCAGACAGACAAAGTTCCCTCACAAATTATCCTTAGGAAAATTAAATTTGTTTTGGCCAGTGAGTTTAGAAAGCGCAACCTTAACCCAGCAGAAAAACTGACCGGTAACTCTTCCAATCTTCTCCGAACCTTCCAGATAGCTTCCAGCAAATCCAGAGATGTGAGCGCCAAGGCTGTAGCCAATCAGATGAGCCTTTTTAACCGGGTACTGGTAGTGAACCTGTTGGGGGTTATGACAGTTACTTAATTTGAGGAGACCTTTGACAAGTTGAATCTGGTAGATGTATGGTGTTTTATAGACCCCTTTTCTGTTGGTAAACATTATGATGTTTTCTGTGGGCGGAGCTTATGTGGAGACCAAACACTTCCCTAAACATGTTAGCTAAAACTGGGTAGTAAGTTTTGTTGGCTTGTTTCTTAATGGCTGAAGCAGATATAAAACACCAGTTAACAAAGTAATTAAAGGTTGTCTTAGAGAGAAACTTAAATTCAGAAGGTGATCAATTGTGTTTTTCTGTTTAATAAGGAAAAAAAAGTGAGATTTCCTTTTTTGACATTTTGTGAGTTCATTTTGTTTATTTTGTCTCAGCTTACACACATGTCCCAGCTTTTGTGTTATTGCATTTAACCATAGTTTTTTTTTTTTGACTAGCAGTGGCAGCTGGTACGTGATAAAACTTCATTTCTGAGCCATTAATGCTTTGATTCTGGCACCCAACAACACAGCAAGATAACATTTTTGCTTGGTTATGTGGTCTGCTCCTCTGAAGTGAAGTGTTTGCCTCCATTTTTTCCTTTGTTTTTCCTCCAACTGACACTGTGACATAATCATAACATAGACACTAAAAGGCTCTTTATGGTGGCCCATTACCACCAAAAAAAGATCCTGTAAGTCAACTATTCCCAAACTTACGAATGCCAAGGCCCAATATGGCTTGAATCTGAAAATTCTCTGTGGCCCGACGAAACATACCAATGACGAGATATAAGATATGTTCCGATGTTAGTGTGACAAGTCACCAAAGACAGTGTACACCCTGTTAAACTAGTTCAAGTAAATGAAGAAGAACACAATTTAAATTCCATGGCTTAGTTTTATTAGTTCTGATTATGTAATAAAAAATATTATGAATGTTTTATGTTAATTTCAAACTTATAAAACTGAAACTTAGAAATGTTTTATTTATTTATTTTTCATGATCTCTCAAGACTCACCTTTGGGAATCACTGACTTAGACACTAGTCATTTTGAGGTACTGAAGTGATTCCTTGGAGAATGTTTCTCATTATAATGACTTACAGGATCTCTTTTGTTTTCATTACACTGGTGAAAATGGACTTCCATGGTTTTAAGCCACCTCTTCAGTATAAAATGTAGTAATTTAACAGGTTTTAGCAGCTCTCAGTAGAGAGATTACCCCTGACCTGGAGGGACTGCAGCAGGTGTGCTATGTCTTTTCCCACAGTGCGGGTGCTCTGTACTGCTGTGGGGTAGTTCTGGTGAGCCAGTGACAGCCAGTCTGTAATCACCACGTTGACGTCTATCAGATTTGTCTTCACGGCTGTTGCTAACCTGAGCACCCAGCTCTCCATCATACCATCCACCTGAGGAAAAACAAGACTGATGTTAGAGATGAACATAAACTTGACCCAGTGATGTGATATGAAGTTAAAATATTCATGTGTGACTTAACGATCTTAGATTTAAATGAGTGTCTGCAAGCATTTATTTGCATTTTACATCTTGTTTCATGATTTCAGTGTATTTCGAGGTTTTGTTCAAGATTTATGTGCAACATCTGAAGCAATGCCAGCTGCAGCAGTTCCCCCATATTGGTCTGAGCTCCATGTTTTGTATCCAGTGGTTCGAGTCAGTGAAGTGGAAGAAAAGTTGACCTTACCGACCACCCGTGAGTGATGATGATGAGGGGATTACTGCTGTTGAAGCCACAGGAGGTGAAAGTGTGCAGCTGCAGAGGGTCCAGCTCACAGTTTTCCTCACCTCCTAAAAACAGGCTGAAGGCTGAACTGCTCACATGCTGCTTCAGGACTCCCCTCTGCTCTGTGTCCACTACACCTCGGAAATCAAACAGCACAGGAGTTATCTGTTTGCTCTTCATGATTACTCATATCAGAACATGCTGTGTTACTGGATATGTTTACTTTGGGGTGAATTATTACAAATAACACATGGAAATTTACATCATTTGTCCACTTGAGAGCAGACAAAATGTTTTAATTTTAGTATTGATGCAATTATTTGAGTGTAAGTAGTGATAAATCAGACACACTGTAAAAAAAAAAATCATACAGGAATCAACTAATCTTTCCTCGTCAACATAAATGCACCAATTAAAAACATTTCAAGGCAACTGTCCTCACTACATTTTTGAGTTCCAAGTCAACCTCAAACTAGTTCTGAAATAAACTATAAAAACAAGTTTGGTCGACCTTTAAGGTTTTGTTGAGATAATTTCTTCTTGGGTAAAATTCTTAAGTGAAAGTTTTCTCAACTTTTTTTTTACAGTGTGTTCAAGTTTTATTCATTTAAATTAATTAAACTTTAAATTTAAGCAGCTTATTTTTATGGTTTGAAGACTTGAGAGTTGTTGGTTCAATTTATGATGTTAAGTTTATTGAACATGTTTTGTCAAGCACAACTGTATCAATATCAAGTTTATTTGACCTGAAACATTATAAAATTACCTCAACTTGTCTTTTCAAAGTCAAAGTCATTTCAAACTTAAATGTTTAAGGCAGCCTGGACACTATTCTTTTAAAGTCAAAACACACAGTTTATGTTTACAGTGCACTTCTGTTGAGGCTCATTTGGACTGTAGGCTCACAAACGCCCTTTCAGAAGCACTTTGCTGTGATTCCAGGTCATGTGAACCTCTTTGGCAGATCCACACAGATGACACTTCCCAAAAAGTCCCATCAAGTGAATCTCTGCCAGACTCTGCTCGTAATTTCTTATATAAACTCCTCCTCCCTTATCAAGTTTAAAACCACAGCCCAGAAAACTTTAAAGATCCTCCTCCAAAGAGGTCTATCATTACATTTCCTTTATAGATTGCCACTGATTCATGGTCAGCATATTTATTATTATAACATTTGAACGCTAATAATGCCAGAATCTCAGGCGCCTCAAGTTGCCACCCGATGAGCTCTGGTTGCTGATATGAAGCTCATGATAAAAAACATTTCCACAGTGAAAGTAATGAAAATAATCATCCATCCATCATCTGCTCATTAAATCCATCATTTTCTTTGGCGTGGCTCTTTACTTTAATGACTGTTTATCCATATGAACACGGAGAGCAATTAAAAACAGTCTGACCCATCAATAACAGAGCATAAGAGAGTACTTTACAATTCTTAGCCTGTAATTTAATATGATTTTGGCAGCAATGTTTGGGTTGTTTTTATTGTGAGGAATTTTTTTAAACCACCCAAAGAAAAAGACTTGAAAACTAAGTTGCTGATATTAAATTTACATATTGATTATTTCACTATTTTTATGAACAAACTCGGTTAAAAAACATAATTCAACCCAATTTAAGCAAAAAAAGGCAAATATTTTGGAAACTTTTCAAATAAATATATCTCATGCACAGTGCACAGAGTTAACCACAGCTGTCATTATATCTACTGTGTTCTGCAACAACAGCTGTAATGTGGACGGGTATAACAATTCACCAGTAAATTCAATACATTTTCAACACAGAATACAACAAAGAAAGGCTTAGAATGTGCTTTTCATTTCCATTTTAGCTGTTCAAAATATTGTTATAACTTCAATAGAGCCTGATTAAAAAATGTATTTTCAGTTGTATAAACAAATCAAATAAACAAGGAGCAGATGTGAAGAAATCAGAAGATATAATCTCAGTTTGAACACAGCTCTGAGTTGTTCAGTAGATTTGAGAAAAAATATGTAATCAATTGTTTGATACAAAATCAAATAATTATGAATAATATAAATAACTCACAGTACACCTGAACTGGTGGCCCGTGGGCCAAATCTGGCCCTTTAACGACCTCAATCTGGCCCTTTGATAATTTCTAATTATGAAACAAGTGAGAGAGAGGCTCATTATGATTATGTCTGTTGTTAACAGTCACTTACATTATTTAAAAAAAGATTTAACTCAGGCCCTTTAAGCAGAGTGAAATACGGAGTGTCAAACTGAATGAAAAAACGTTAAATGCAACAAGCTGTCAATCTAATCTAGATTTGTAACTAATCTATCTGCTAATCTAGAATTAAAAAGGTGCATATTTTTTTTCCTGCACTTTTGTAGACACTGTGCCTTCTCCAATTGTGAAAACAAATAAATTCAATGAAAATATATAGAAAGATGCATTTAATTTCCTAACTTTACAAGTCAGACATATGAAATGTAAATGCCTGTTCTCTTTCTTTCGAATCTTTCCTCTTTGTTGAAACTGTAAAAAGCTGATTATTATAAACTTCTGAAGAGGTTAAAAACTACAGTTTTGTTTGAAATCTGTCACCAGCAGCTTGACTTTGATTACATAATCTGTTGCTTCTAACTGACAGTCTGACATGGCTGACTGGGAGGTGTACAATATCTGTCATATATTTTTCACATTTAAACTATGATGACATCGGGCCTATGAAGCTCAAATTAACACCATATGTAAATGTAACCAGACTGTCAACAATCAGCTCTTTTCTAGACTGACTTTTCATTAATCTCTGTGTTGATAAAGAGTTAAACCAGTGCAACAACTGTCTTTCTTCATACTTTGCCGGGATAATTTAATTAAAAACGACATTTCACTCACCTGATCTGTTTCCTTTGGATCTCTTTGCCTCATTGAGGTGATACATTAACAGCAGGTAGCACAGGATTTTGACCACAGACATTATAAATCCTTTGAATCCCCCACAGCTGATGAGAACAGGTTTCAAATCTTTGGTGCAGGTAATGTAGAGTCTGACCGTGAGATCTTTCTGTCTGTGGGTGTAGAAGCTCTTTTAAAGAAGCCTCATGGCCCTAGTCAGGCTGGAAATCAGCAGAAACACATTGTACTGTACTGTTCAGAAAAAGAGGGGAGACTGGGAGTACTGGTTTATGGATAAGGGGGATTTAGTCCTGTCCTGATTGGCTGAGGGCCGTATAGATCGAACACATTGTGTAATAGAGGTATACACGGGGAGGAGTGCTGATAGTGACTGAGAGGTAGAAATGACCTCAGATCCTTCTGTCAGACAAACTCCATGTCCCATCTACAAGTGCAAGAAAAAGTCCTTCCTCATGGAGTTTTTACAGAACTGCCTATCTGAAGCCAAAATTTAGTTTATGGATAAAACAATACTAAGACCTTCTGAATATTAGATTCTTCCTGCATTGCTGCACTACATGTTTGAACAGTGAAGAAGCAGCTCTTCATGCACCCGGTGTACTGAGTCCAACAACAGAGTGCATTCAAAGAATATCTTTTTTTTTTCTTTTTTTTTTATGTCAAATGGTCCAAAAAAATCAATTATTTTCATGATCATTTAGATTTAAGCATGCTGTTTCAGGAGATTATTAATAAAAAATAAAAATAATACTAAAAAAATAAAATAAAATGAAATAAAATAAAATCAGAACAACATTTCTGTTTGTAATGTAGTGAGATCACTGTTTCACTGGACTGTATTCAGATGTCAGTGTGTCTGAGGTGAATTCTGTGTGTACACAAACAAGGTTAACGGTTGCATAATGGACCCTAACACACTGATACAAATCCAGCACTCACTTACGCATCAGCATTTTCTTTTTTCCCCCCAACTCTTGGACGATACAAATAAAAAAAATAAAAAATAAACGTCAATATTCTGTCTCTATTTCTAAATCAGGGGTGTCAACATGCGGCCTCCAGGCCAGATTCAGCCCGCCAAAGGCTGCAGTCTGGCTGGATTGATCCAGCCAATCTTCTGCAGGATTGTCCTGGTCACATTCACACAGTTACACATTCACACCTGGAAGCTGCCCAGTACAGCCACAGTCTGATCTGGGGTTAAGTTGGGGTTAAGGTGCTCAAAGGCACCTCAGTGGTGGTAATGAGGGAGGGGCAAGTACTGTCTTTCATTTCCCCACCCAGATTTATCCCACCGGTTGGGGGTTAGTACAGGTGACCTTCCAGTCCCAAGTTTGCTTCTACTGGCTACGTTATGATGGATACAACATGCGAATATAGAGACAACACAACAGTGTCGAGCACAGGCTAGTGTTCATGCAAGAGTTGTAAGTGGAAAATGTCAATAAGGAAAAAAATGGACACAAAGTGTCGGGTTTTCCAAGAAAAATGGACCAGTTCCCATTTCTTCAGAGAGATAAATGGGAAGCTGGTGAGTTTGGTGTTTTCATGGCACGTTTCAGTGTTCAAGGAACAGAATATATGGTGTCACTACCAAACTCATCATGGCAGAAAACACAAGAATTTGCGAGGACAACTAAGAACAGAGAAAATAAATGAATGGTAAGCAGGTCTGAGGCGACAGCAGTCTGTTTTTAGTCATAGCAGAGAGATAAGCAATACAGCTGTGAAATCTAGCAACCATATTGCTTATCAGCATCCAAGCTATACCCTCCTCTGAGGGAGAGTTTGTGAAGACTTGCTGTAAGTTTCATAAATCATGTGCCCAGACAAACAGATGGTTCATTAATTGTGAGCAAGTAAGAGTAGTCGCCCAAGTGCTGGACTCAAACTGGTTAAACTTAGATGAATCTATATTTTTAGTATTAATGCTGAACCAAACAATTTTGAATAAAGGCGTAACAGAAACGCAGCTGAAT
>JAJHUR010110354.1:6209-20721 GCA_027495735.1 Lutjanus campechanus | reverse complement strand
TTTAACAGCTTTAAAGCACACGGTCAAGCAATAAACTTGTGCAGACTGAAGTTATTGTTCTCATTTTCCTGCACAAAAGCAGCAACAGTGATTTGAGGACGGAGAGGAGCTGACTGCATTTGTATAAAATGAGATCAGATTAATGCAACAGATGTGTCCGGCTGCAGTCTGGACTTGTTAGCAGCATCATAAATAAGCAGATTTCATGTGGACGTCTGACACTTTAACTCTGCTCATTGTCTGCACCAGATTAAACAATGACTTTGATTAAATTCCTGGAAGCCGATCCAACGAGGAGTTACAGGAACGACAGCAGGAGAGCTAAGGAGTGACACGATGGAGGATGTGAGTCACATTCAAACCCTCGACCCTGTGACTCTGCGGTTTTTCCCTGTCTGCCGGGCTCCTTGGAGAATGAGACAGGATTTCGACTTTTAAGAGCTCTCAGCAGAGATCTGCTGCTCTGATTGGACTTACAGGAAAGGTGATTTTCGCTAGTTATGATCTCAGCCATTATTCAAAAGAATGTTAAAAGGTTTTGGCAGCAAACTGTGGGAGCCTGACGAGTGCAATATTTGCAGATTCATGCAAGAACTCGATCCAGAATGAGCTATTTCTGTCTTTCTATTTCTTATTATATTCTCAAACTCTGGGCAGCAAAATGATTTTCCATTATGTGTGACTGAAGTGCGATTTACTATCTTCTAGCTTCCAACAGTTTTATCCTTCTCATCCAGTTCTTCACGGTTTTATAGCATTATGAGCTACCTGAGCTGCTTGTCATTTTTGTGTTACTTCCATCATTTTGTATCAACCACAACATTTTTTCTGCCAGTGGTTCAGCCGTGTTTTTTTTTCTGTCTGTCTGAGACGCTCAGAGTAACAAACCAGATGTTGAGATCTAATGTCTGGGGTACACATTAGTGCTCTCTCCTGTCTCCTTCTCCTCCTCCTCCTCCTCCTCCCATCTCTGCTTCTCTGTTTCCTCTCCCCTCCATTATTTTCCACCACTTCCCTGCTCTCTTCACCCCTGCGCCCTCTCTTTTCATCATTCACGTCTCCCCTGCTTTCTAGTATTTCCTCTCTCGCAGCACTGAAGGTCTGTCTGGCTGGAAGCTGATGCAAAGTCTCAGCATTTCATATCATATGTAACCAACATTTTTAAAGCTCCACAGCCTTTTAACCTCTTCATTTACAACCTGAGAGCAAAATTATGTGACTATTTTACCTTATTATAATAGCTTCAAAATATTTTTGATGCTACACTAAATTGTAATTGGGGGAATGGTCCCTCTGTCTTACCCACACTGGGCACGTTCTGAGCGTGTAACACTAAACGGCACAAAGTCTCACACCACCAATTATGTCACTGATTTTGATGAAACTGGATAATATTTTATGGAGAAAGTATTTCTGGGTTTTCCCTCTGATGTCCTCCAGATGCTCTGCCTTAACTCTCTGTTATTAACAGAGTTTCGTGATGATAGATATCTTTACTTGTTGCTAAAGAAACTGCTACAAAGCTTGTCAGCTTACTTAGACATGCAGCTTGCTGACTCTGCATGGACCGGATTTCAGATATTTGAAAATGAAATTATATAATAGCTATGTAATAAAGAGAAAGGAAAGATTCTCGTGAGTGAGTGAGGATTGAAAAGTTGTGCATTGATGATGCAACACCATATCCATTAACCTGGGTTTAATTACAGTGAATGCTGGCTTTTCACAGGTGTGAGGCGATCATATTTGTTTATTTTTCAGGTATTTAAAGTGCCAAGCCAGATATATTGGAGCTTTCAGAAGAGGAGGAGTCTCCCAGTCATAAGTACAATTTAGAAGTGATTTAACTCTGATAACATGAACGTGTGAGTAAATGCAGCCTACTTACATCCTACCAGTGGCTAATATACACCAGTTGTGTCAGCTGATTGGAAGAAGAAAAAGAAGACGACCTAATGCTTATGCTGATCATACTCACTGATGATGGTGGTTAGCTGCTGTTTCCTAATTACTCTGCCTCGTCCTGATAATGGTTTGAAGGTAAAACCGAAAGCCTGAGACAGTAGAGACCTAGATCTTGCTCTAGAGCCAGACAGCACAGAGCCTCAGCTACCTAGCGTTTCAGATACTGAGCTGCCCAGTGTCCCAGAGTCAGCTCCTGAGTCTGCCAACGTCTCTCCAGTCCCTGGGTCAGTTGACACCACGTGGAGCTGGCCTTTGTCTCACCTGTTCCAGTGGTGCCACAGCCATCTCTTGCTCCTTTTCCAGCTGGGCTGCAGCCATCACCACTTCCTGTTCCAGCTGGGCGACAGCCATCCCCACTTCCTGTTCTGGCTGGGCCTCAGCCATCACCTGATCTCCATGAGCCATCCCCTCATCCTGAGCTGCAGCAGCCTTCAGTAATCATGCTGCAGTCATCTACTGTTCCTTCCATGTTGCAGTGGTCCCCTGTTCCTGAGCTGCAGAAGTCTACTGATCCATAGCTGCAGCAGTCCTCAGTGCCCTTCTATGTCCCTGGCTTCACTGGCTCACCTGCAGGATTCCCTCTTGACGGTCTCTTGCTTGGCTCCCCTGCTTCTAGACTCTGGTCCTGTTCTCCCAACGTTAGTCTTCAGCCCTGTTCTCCAGATGCCAGATGCAGTCTGTTTCCTGTGTCCGTGTTTGTGCTGTGGGCATGGCTTCCCTCCTGGTTCAACTACTCTGCACCTGATTGCAATCTGCTGATCACCACTCTGTGTCTTTTCAGCTATTGCTTATCACCTCACCAGTATATCTACACCAGATATTCTCTCAATCGTCACTGGATAATTCCCCTGCTTCAGCAGTAGTCTAGTCTTAGTCTAATTTTCAAGTGTTCCATAGTTTTTGTGATTTGTTTCTCATGATGTTTTCTAGCCTCTTGCTAAACGGCCTTTCTCTTTGCCCCACAACCTCATAATCTGTCTTCTTGCTTGCCTGCTCATGCCATCCTCCCTCACTCCTCACCCCTCTGCTATTGCCTGCCTTTCTTCTCAACAACAATAGACCATCTTAACCTCTTGTTGCCTTTGTGTCAGATTAGAATCAGAAATACTTTATTTATCCCCAAGGGGAAATTGTTGATAAATATGCCTCCACCACATTGCAGCTTTCAGCCTGACATACCACGAGGCCATGCAACAGGTCCCACCGAGATTTGAACTCGGATCGCTGGATTCAGAGTCCAGAGTGCTAACCATTACACCATGGAACCACAGTCATACATTCAGGTCTACTGGTGAACTTGCTGAAACAAATTGAGACTTTTGCTCAGAGACAAGATTTGAGCTCTTTGACTTCACAACATCGTGCAATCCAAAAACAAAAAAAGAAATGACAGGATGTTATAAAAAATTATGTAAAATGTTCCTATTTCTCCCTTACTTCCTCTTTCAGTACCAGTAATGTGCACAAGTGACTGATTCTCCCCCTGGTTCCAAGGAAAATGAGCTTCACACACACTGTTCAGAATGATGGACTACATCAGTCAAGGCTGCAGGATGTTTCTGCTGTTATCAGCGCAGTTATGGAAATGATGAGATGATGCTGAGAGCCTTGGATTAGATTTTGGTTTTGATCCCTCCAAATGCGAAATCCACAGAGAAAAATTCTGGCAACATGTTCGACCGCCAAACTAAATCACTTGAGGGAAAATCATCAGTGCTTTTTTATTCCATCATGCCTCGACTATTATATCACCTTCGTCTGGCTCAGCCACCTGCACCAGCCCACTACTCCATAGCCAGGTTCAAAAAGGGTTCACATCTCACATCATGTGGTTCTAGTTGGCTTCATATCAACCTTAGAAAAGGTTTGATCATGTGGGCCAAGACTACCTAAAATTATGAATTTGTTTTTAAGACATCTAATTTATGCATTTATGCGCTTCTCAGTCTGCAAAAGTGAAGCAGAACAGGAGCATCTGGGAGTGGCGAGGCAAAGGTTTTGACAGTATTATCAGCAGGTCTGGCACCAGAACAAAATGACTGGGGGTGCATCTGATATTAATGGGGGTGCACTAGTATCTACAGCGCGGGCTGGCAACAGCAATGAAAAATGAAAAATAGTAAGTGCTGTGGGCTCTGATGAACAGATGATGCTGGAACACATCTGGAAAAAGATGTAAACGTCTTAAGTGAGTACAATGTGTATTTGCAAGAAAACAATACCAGGCTGCAACAGTATAACTATGCAGACTTCTACACACAAGAGACTGGTCAGTTATGACTCAGTGATCAGCGTTTTTTTATGAAGGAGACGTCTGGTTACCACAGCTAATCAGAAAACTACCTCATATTTTATCCTTGGTTCACACTGCAATGCAACTACTGTTGTGAAACATTAATTACTATATGTGACCTTATAGAAGGTGAGATACATTAACGATTAAGTGTCTGATGGAAAATCAGACTTCATCTGTCTTAGGGTCCACATTTGTGATGATGCTCTGAGCCATCAGACATTTCCTGGGGTAAAGCTTTCTGTCGGCTGAGCTGTTGTTATCATGTTTGACTCTGATTGGCACAGCTGTTTCAGAGCTGTGAGACCTGTGATGTGACTGGCTGAGAGCGCATAATAATAAGAGATTAATCACAACAACTGCTGACCTATATTACCTGCCATACCCTCTTGCACACTGGGCTGCTGCACATACATGGACCAAAATAGAGGATCTGCATAGGGATGCAATCTGTGGACCCTGAACATACACCAAACGGATGTGTACACAGACAGCTGTGGACTGTGACCTGCCACGTTACACTACACATTTATTAATCTATAAATCTCTATAAGTTTCAGCTGAGGTTGCAATGCATGCTTTTGCACCCGTGTAGAACTGGGCTTGATTAATAGTAATATAAAGAAAAACAATTACACTGGTGCTTTTGTTTTACTTTACTTTTTAAAATTACAAACATGTATAAATATCCAACTCTGGAGTAAAGAAATAGTCCCAGCTGTTCAAATAAAAGAGGCAAATAAATCAGAAGAACTTGTCGATTATCCAGTGAGCAGCTCCTTTGGCAGCAATGAAGACCAGTTCCTCCTCACAGACATGGTGTATGTGTAGGAAAAGTTGATCACAGTCTGCTGAAAACCCTCTGGCAATAGCCTACAGCAGGCTCTACTAGTGATTTGCTGCATCTGTGTTGTTTCAAAACAGTGGAATACATAGAATCCAGAACTGAGGCCAATTAAAATCTGCCAAGTTTTCTGTAGAATTTCCCACTAATGAGTGTTGTGTGTGTATCAACAACAGCACATGCTGTAGTTTATTAGGGTCATAGGGTCATTCCTATGGTCCCATGGTCCTATGTTCTCATGGCCCTGTGTTCCAAGGCTCCTATGTTCCCAAGGTACTATGTTCTTGTGGTCCTGTGTTCCCAGGGTCTAATGGTCCCCAGTGTCCTATGTTCCCATGGTCCTATGTTCCCAGGGGCCTATTCTCCCATGGTCCTATGTTCCTAGAATTCTGTGTTCCAATTGTCCTATGTTCCCATGACCTTATGTTTCCAGTGTTCTATGTTCCAAGGATCCTATGTCCCAAAGGTCCTATGTTCCCAAGGTCCTATGTTCCAAGGTTCTTATGTTCCTGTGGTCCTATGCTTCCAGCATAGGGTCCTATGTCCCCAGGGACCTGTGTTCCCACATTACTATGCTCACATACTATGTTTCCATGGTCCTGTGTGCGGACGGTTCTATGTTCCTAGGGTCCTGCGTTCCCATGGATCTATGTTCCCAGGGTCCTGTATTCCCATGGTCATATGTTCCAATGGTCATATGTTTCCAGGTCCGGTGTTCCCAATTTAAAAAAAATAGAAACCTCAGTGACCAGCTGTTTTAGGAAATTACAGAGCCTTTTTAAAAAACACTTTGAGTCTATTTCTGAATTTCCTCTCCATCTTTGCAACTTCTATCTTTTTTCTCTGCCCACTCCTTTTCTCCCTCCTTCAGTCTATCTATCTTCTTCTCTCCTGGGTTGACAGTGTGGGAAAGTGATCAGGCGGATGGATTTGAGAGAATTTCATGTAGTTAAAAATGAAATTTTGCAGTATAATTTGAAAGTGTACATCTTCAAAAGAAACCAATGGAATTATGGCACTGGCTGTTTTGTGTACTTGAGAGCCACATACCGAGAAGTCAAAGTATTGAGAGACGGACTAACACATAGTTCATTCTCGTCTTTTTGTGAGCTTGTTGACATTCTGTGAAAATGTTAACTGGGACTGAAATAAAAACTAAATGAAAAAAAAGAAAATGAAATAGAATAACACCAGCCTTATCCTTTAACACATTAACTTGGCAAGGGAGTACATGCTTCACTATAATGTTAATGAACCAGGAATCCTGCAAATGATGTCCTATCAAAATAAAATCAACCTGATGAAACATTTGATCATTTTTTTGCTTTTCATTCAATTTGCAGCTGAAGGTGTTGTGGCAGGTTGTGGATGGATTTTCCCCTGTCTCATCTAAACATCAGGCCAGCAGACTGGCCAAATAAATTTGCTTTCATGTTCAGTGGATCTGTTTGGTGTCCATAAAAAACCCACCAGCTCCCTGTGGTCTCACTTTCAATTCTGACTTTTATGATCTTGTTTGTTCTTCATTTTTCCACCTTTCCTGTGACCTCTGACCTTTAACCTCTGCATGCACCCCCCTCACTCTGTCTCTTTTTCTCTCTGTCTCTATCCTTCCTCTACTTATCTCTCTGTTTTTTTTAACCCAGCCCTGTTTTCACCCTCCATTTAACTTTTTCTTTTCTGTCCTCCCTCCCAAGTGGATTTTTTCAGTGACCTCCTCTCATTCCATCCACATCTCCTCCTATAGTTAAACACAAATTACCTCTGAGTGGGTGTATTTTTGAAACAAAAGTCTTGATCTCCATGATAATCTTTTCTCAGCTTTCTCCCTTTTCTTTTTCTTTCTTTGTAAAGATTTTTTTGCTCAGTGGCAGTCAGGAATGTGTATGCAGATACCACTGCTATCTTTAAACCAGACATTATGCAGTACTGTGTGTGCTTGTGTGTTTTGTGTGAACCAGACACTCTGCTCTGTGAACTTGGACAGATAGCGTCCTTAGTGTGTTCTCTGGATCGTGTGTGTGTGTGTGTGTGTGTGAGGACGTTTTTGGAAAGTGCAGATATTTTGGCCAGATCAACCCTCAAAGGGTTGTTTGAGGGTTCAAACTTGGTTTAAAGGTTTAGGTTAGAATAAGGTTTAGGTTCGAGTTAGTTGGGATGGGTAGGGTTAGGGTTACGGTAAGGATCTGGGGAATGCATTATACAGTATGTCAGTGCGGTTGGACATAAGGCTGGGTATCATTTAAGAAATTAAGATACCAGTACCAATACCAGTGTCATTTCTCTTAAAGTGACACCGATGCCAATAGAGTACTTACTTCAATACCCTTTTCTTAGTAACATACTTTGAAACATTTTGATGACACGTCAACATGCTGAACTACCAACTCAGTCAAATACATAGCACTTGACCTCATCACCACAGACTGTATGTAGCTGCAAGCTGCAGATGCGGTAGCAGGCCAATCACACATCACATTAAATTTAAGGAAATGCTTGCAGTGATTGGCTGCAAGCAAAAACACACAAATAGTCATTTTGCCTAGATCTGGGTACAAAAAGGATTTACTTGGGGTATCATTTGACATGAGAAGTTTAGATACTACTTGGTACTAGCTTATTTTGTTCCATACTTTAAAGGTATTGAATGCCGATACCCAGCCCTACCAGGTAACGTGTCCACAATTGGGGAAAAGCTGATATTTGGGTGAAGTTGGGGTTATAAAAGTAATGGTGATGGTTATAATTAGGGTAAGTCTCCAGGAATTAGTCTGACTCACTGGATGCAAACTGCACATACAAGTCTGCCATTGGACACTTGTTTTAAGCAGCATTGCAGTGTCCACTGTGTACATTTTCAAAGTCCAAGAAAGAAGAACAACCTCCATGCTGCAATCTACAAGCTGTAAACAGATTAGCGCCTGGAGTGCTAACAGTATGAATATAAACAAGCTAACAGCTGTTCGCTCTTCTTTTGCAGTGATGTAGTCATTAATGCCAGAGCTCACCTCCCGATGTGCAAATGTTCCACCATAACAAGTTCCCCCTCAACACTATTTGGCAGCAGCTGCGTCAATGCATCTTAAGCTTAGCATTGCCCAACACGATTGTGACTGGTTTAAAGAGATGCAAACAAGGAGGGAGTTTTTTTCCTCTATAGCAGAATGTGTATGTGTGGAGCCAGACCTTTGCCCAGTGCTGAGCACTGTGGAGAGACATCTGGTTATGTGAAACTACCAGGAATTGAATGTAAGTCTACATCAAGGGTCTGCAACCCTTATGATCAAAATCTATCTGGAGCTGCAACTATTAAATTCTCTCTCTTTCCTGAAGACTTTTTAAAAAAAAAATTGGCATCTACTGTATAGCGAGCTTACAGAGACTCAAGAAGAAAGCCACTGTCAAAATTTAGAGGGAAAGGCACCGAGCGACAGAAGTAGGCTATGAGGTACATTTTTGTTGACGAAATATTAAAACTTTTTATAAAAAGTTTGGTCCATGGGCTACATGTGTTTTACAGTTGACAAATGTAAGAATCACTTTGCACTGTAAAAAGATAGCTGAGACAATTCAAAATTTCAAGGCAACGTACTGCAGCAGATTTTTGAGTTTTGGGCCCAACTCAAACTCCAGTGTTTTGAAATAAACTTTGAAAGGTATTGCCGACCTAAAAAAAACTTTAGCTGAGATCATTTACAATTCTTCATTAGATAAACTTGAATCTTTGAGTTTTAGAAGCTCAAAAAATGTGAACAGTAAACTGTGAACCTGATTTGTCATTATTTTGGTGCCTGAAAATTCATTCAATGGTTTTAATAATATTACAATTTTAACCATCATTCACTTTCAATTGAATGAATTTTTGAATAATAATTTCTAAAAGAAAATTTATCTAAAGAAGAAAATTAACTCAACCAAATTTTAGTAGTTAGTCAAACTTTTTTCAAAACATACAAGGCTCATAAGACAAAAATATGTTGCAGTACATTGCCTTGAAAGCTTGAGTTGTCTCAATTTTTTTCTTAGACCTACAATAACGATAAATAAAATTTGCCAAAGTCACAGGGAGCCACTGAAGAGGAGCTTAAGAGCTGCATGTTGCAGACCCCCACTCCAGGAAATGAATGTAAGTCAATGCACTGTCCTCAAAAGTGACCTAAGTAAATGTGTGTTTATGTGTGTGTGTGTGTGTGTGCTTGTTTAACTATATTCGAGGGGTCCAAAAGTTGGGAGCACACCATTCTGGTCCACTGGCTTTGTGGGGACCAAAATGCCAGCCTGCAAATTTAAAGTGATGTTTGAAGGTTATGGCTTGCTTTTTTGAGTTAGATTTGAGTTAGGGTTAGGATTAGGCACTCAATTGCGATGGACAGGGTTAGTACAAGATGTTAGAGAACATATTGTATCAATGCCAGGTCCCATTAATGTAGTAAAACAAGGATGTGTGTGTGTGTGTGTGTGTGTGTGTGTGTGTGTGTGTGTGTGTGGTCCCCATGCTTTCAGACATTTAGACCCAGTGGTTTAAAGACTGACAGTTGTACAGAACACACACATACATTCATACAGTTTGTTGAGTCTTTTTGAGTGCTACAGTTGACGTGAATGGGCGCCTTTCTTCTGCGTCCTGCTAGGTGGTCACTTACCACACACACACTGACATACACATACCCACACACACACCATACACAGACACCACCACATATAAACATGATAATTATATAACTTCTGATGTCATCTCCAGAGGATCCACATTCCTGCAGCAATTCATGCATTTGTAATCAATATGTTGTTTATACATTATGGAAATGTTTTCATCTTTAGTCAAAGTTTTTGCCTACCTCATGTGACCTGTATCTAACTATGTGCAACGGCTGCAAAAACACAGCGCAGGTAATCCTGTACCATTAAGATAAGGAGTTAATGGTTATTTTGCAAGAAATATTTCCCTGAAAAGTTCTCTGGAGATCTCTGGAGAGTCCATTTGCAACCACATGTCAGAGGCTGCAGGACTGGAGAAAGGGGCCCATAAACTAGTCCATGAAGCCGAGCTATTAACTCCCTGTGTTCTCGTCTGCTTTGAAAATGTGTTATTGTTGCTTATTTTAGTGCATTTTCATGGTGTTTTGATTTCTGATCTGATCTAAAGAGAACTGAACTCTGCTGAACCACACCAGAATGGAATGAAAGCGCAGGCTCTCTGTGATGATATCTTATCAAACACCAGTCCATGATCTTCTGTGAGAGTCTCTAACATGCAGAGGGTCTGCTCTGTGTGTCCTGAGCATTCCCAGTCGGAGGTACACCAGCATCTGGCTGGGCCTTATTTTCCACCCTGGGATTCTTCCAGTGGCTGTGCTGTTTCCAGGAAAACTCCATCAACCCCTGGAATGATGTCCACAGCAGGCTGGACATGCACAGGACCGACTGGGGAGAAAGAAAGAAAACGAAAGGGAGAAAGACTGGAAAGAGATTGTTCACCTTCATCTTTTTGAAATATTTTATTATAAATTAACAAAACAAAAAGTCAAAATTGTAGTGAAGTAGTTTAAATCAACTTTGTCTTTGGATTTTTTTTTTTTTCATTAAGCAAAGCAGTGTGGAGCAGTGCTGGCTTGAAAATGGTTTTAAATGAATGTACTTCAGTGGTAGTTGATGCACAAACTGTACCAGAGTTTGATCTTCCATTCCCACCTGTACTAACAGCTTATGACAGGAACATTAGACTGGAGTGAAGGTAAATATGCAACACGCTAAGCAGACATACAGTAAAAAAAAAACAAAAAAACATACAGTACAGACTTTTACCATTTAAGAAAATAAGCTGCTGCTTCTTTACATACTGAAAAATAAAGACATTATTATACTGACATTAAATGTAACACTGAGGCTGGGTTGCACCAACAAGGATTATTTTTAAACCCGATTAGATCATGGCTTAACTTTGAATTACACAGCACCAAACTTAATAGCTTAAAATTAAGGAAGATTAAATTTAACCTCCCTTTAAACCCCAGTTTAGTTTTTACTCTAAACCTAGATTACATTTAATTCTGTTGCACCAATATAAATTTAAACTTAACAAAGGACGAGGCTTTATTTAAAAAAAAAAAAAATAGCTGCCTTTTTAAAATGAATTGAGCAAAATAATCAGGTTCCTCAAAAAAAGTTGATGCAGAGACTGTCTGACATTTCTTGTCAGGCAGTCTCTCAACTGTGCTGTTGACTGTTTTTTTTCTTCAATTATTGCCCCACTAATTCAGCCAACAAGTCTTTCTCAAAGGATGTAATGTTTCATTAACACTTCAGCTAGCAAGCAAACAGTGAAATGTTTTGTTAATTTCTTAGCTAGCGAGCAAACAATGTAATGTTTGTTTTTGTTTTGTTTTTTGTTTTTTTTACGTTTTAGCTACTCAGTTGGCTAACAATGTAATATTAAGAAATACAGAGGAGATGAAAGTTTCCCCCTTTCATACTTACATGGTCCTAACAGCACTCATTATTTTAATTTGAGTAAGCAAGCATTTCCATGGTTAAACTATTTAATTAAATAAACTTAGATGTACTAAACAGACAACTCTGTTTAATCTGGATGTACTCATTTTAAATCTAGTTTTGCTGAACTCTGATTAGAACTAATCTTACATTAAGTTAATCTTTGTTGGTGCAAACCATTCTTAAACTGTAAAATGAATATTTAATCTGACTCTTCAGTCATCAGAATAACCTTCCCCTGGAACTGCAAACAGACACAAGTCAGGTTTTACCTGACATTATATTTCTGACCTGGTACCATTACAGTAGGAAAGCTGCTGATTGTTAGTGGCATAAGCCTTTACAGATACATGTGACTTGATGTTGTGAATACATAATTAATGAATTAACACAATGACAGCAAAGCTGTTCAGAGAAGGGAAAGAGTGGCTAAAACTTGATGCAGCAGAATCCGAGACATCTTGACTTCTAGTCCCAAAAATGCTACATGTCCCACAATACAACCAATGGCATCTTTTCAACTGACCCTTCCTACCTGGTTAAACATGAACAGTTGTGTACTTGCATTGTGTGCTCAATTTCCCAGTGATTTTTCCACCACAGTCTACACATGCAAGACGTACGGGCATACATAATTTTTCATAAATCTGAGGGAAGTTTCCATTTGGAGAAACAGAGTAAGATGTGTACACGTGTATTTACATTCATTCATATGACCCCTGGGGTTTAGTCCTTTTCCAAATGTGAATATGTTTCCACTTGTTTTCTGACTTCTCCTGTGAGTTAAGTGCTGCTCTTGTTGGTTAAGACTTTGGTGTGAGAGGGAAAGCAGCAACTGAGGTCCACATAAAAACACATTCACTCAGACTGATCCACAGTCAGTTAGAAAGAAAATATCTGTTCGGTTCTTATCTTATTTCTTCAGTCGTCAGCGTTGCTTCGACTTCTGTCAGTCTAATCATCATTTCTTCCATCTTTGTGCTAATAAGCAAAGATGACATCGTACATCATCTGATGTCCATCGTCCCATGCGTACAGCTTCTTGTCCAGTGGGCAGTAAGCCACCTGGGAGGTGTGTGAGTGCATGTTTGTGAACGCAAGGCTCGGCACGGTGTGCGTGAATGTGTGCGTGTCGAAGGCGTATGTCACGTTAGCGTAGTGACGCTCCACACTGTCCACTGCGTAAAGCACGCCACAAACCAGGAAGCTGTTTCCATAGCGGCCGCGGCGAAGACCTGTGCGGAAGGTCCGTATTGGCTGCAGGTCTCTGGGGTGGAGGTGGATGAGCAGGATTACCTCCTGATGGAAGCCCTCTGTGTCCAGAGCTGGGTAGAGCAGCCACAGGCCGGACTCATCCACAGCGAACTCCACCTGGGAAATATGACATGGTTACAGAGGAGCAAATATCGCAAACTATAAAATACTTCCATATTTATAAGTTTTTGTTATGTTTGTTCCTTAACCTTCACTCATCTTCCTTTAGTACAATTTTCTCTACCAGATTACCAGGGTATAGCACTGTACAACTACTGGGTGTTTCATACCTGAGAACCTTCTTCATAACATCACAAACCATATCCCAGTTTATCTCAATTTTTGGACAGCTTCAAAATATATGTGTGGTCTGCAGACATATGACTTCTGGACATACTTTTGGTTCACTCTCTCTCTCATTTGTGTTGTTTTTATCCCACAGCAGCTGTGTAGTTTCATTTTGCACAATTAAAAAAGTATATACACAAAAGATTTACAGTGCAGGGAGAAAAAAACCCAGAGGGCTCATTTGGAGCCTCCACCTAAATAAAAGTATAGAAAAATACACAATACAAAAAATAATAATTTGGTGGAAAAAACTCTAAAAAGCCACACTGAACACTACATGCTAAGCACCAAATTTTAAAGTTAGCAACTAGCTGGTGAAGAAAGTGGAACATTTCGCAGCTAAAGCGACAGATTTTATTCTTAAGAGTTGGTGGAGACCAAAAAAGAGCTAAAAGGAGAGCTTCACCACAAATCAATTTTGCTCTGTCCGCTGAATGTATAAATAAGCAAAGTATGACATATCAACTTAAAGGTTGGGTGCTCTATTCTAAAGACTGTTTATGTTTGAACTTAAACAAATCCTCCTTCAGCGCTCCTTCAGGTGATCCTTTCGCTCCACCTCTACCCACCCTCATCCCCCACACAGCCACTAACGCAACCTGTCACCGATCACTTGGAATAGTGTTTGTGTGGCTCGGTTTGAGACACTTTTTGTTCCCCATGTTGGGAAATGAGCAGATCAATAACAGTCATGTCAAGGACGCTGTTTGCCTAACTTAAATAAAAAGACTCAAAACAGGTGGAAAATACCTCACAATCTAACCCATCCTATCTCATAACCAACTGTGTGTGTGAATACTTTTTAATAATATTGTCATTACAATGAGGCAGCCAGGTTTAGTGTCATCATGACTGTACAGAAAATTATGTTTAAACCATAGACTGTATATAGAAGTGGACGGAGCTTCCGGCTCTGAAAAATGAAGCCAATGCGGAAGTGCAGTAACGCTGTATTCTCACCGAAATCCAGCAGGGGGCGAGCGAGCTGGCTGCAAAAAGAAGCCTGGTCCCATTGACCCCCGTTCTAAAATGCCCAATTTAACAGCTGAAATTAACATATTTATAGCCTGTGTCAAAAAACGATTTTGGGCTTAATAGCTAATATTCCCCACCATGTTCACTGAACCAGACTTGAATTTCCATGCAAGCCATTCGTTGATTTTATATTAAGGCTTAAAGTTTGTATAGTTAGGGGCGTGGTTTCATGATTGACAGGCGTAGTGCCCTATGGTAGTGCCACTCACTCGCTCCCATAGACTATACCGTCTGTGGTCCCGCCCTACTCCACCGTCTCAACCAATCATATTCACCTCCGG
>JAJHUR010110353.1:740-14734 GCA_027495735.1 Lutjanus campechanus | reverse complement strand
AGAACAGAACCAAACCGTTTCATATTCAGCAGCACAAAGCGAGCTTTGGGCCGAGGGGAGAAACTGCAGCTTCAGCGGGGAAATTACGATCATGTTTAAGATGAAGATCACAAAATTGGTTCTGACATTTCACTTCAGCGAGCCCTCGCTGAGCTCACTGAGTGAAAAGAAAGGGTCAGGTCCCACAGCTTGTTCCATTTTCATCTCCTGCAGAGCTTATTACACTAGAATATATATCATTACAGTGTCAGGGCTGCTGCTTTAACCTTCATTTGTCCACTAAAGTGAGATGTAGTGAGACAGAGCAGGGAAACAACTCACTCTTTACAGATTCTGCATCATAATCCACACTGCAGTCTCTAAACCGTACAGACTCATTTAAATGAAGTTCTCCGTCTCCACCAAACCTCATACAAAAAATACAACATTTTACATCATATAATGTTTTGTTTTCACAGTTCTGTTTATTTCTAATTATTTCATGGAACAAACTGTGACATTTGGTACTAATTCAAGAAAAAACAGTTGTATTGCGCATTTCTGCGTCTGTGCCCCGACTCCAGGTCACCTCCTCTAACACACATTTGGAGACGATTAATTGGAAGTGAACCAATTGACCGTTGTCTCTTCTTTACTTATAATTAGTACAAAATTATATAGCACTATCCTGGGAATTATTCAGAAATTACAGAACCGTACAATAAAGTTTTACTGCTTTATTTTACTGCATTGATACCACACGTGTGCTGTCTTGGCAATTAGTTTAGCTTGTGTTCTGTTTTAACACTAAATGATTTGAGCGCGCACAAATCGCTGTGTGCTGCTGAGATCAAATCACGAAAATTAAAGACAAAGGAAAACGTTTGATGACAAAATACTTTGTCATCAGTTCTCTGAGGCCAGTGGAGGCCAGTTTGACGACAGGGAGTACAGCACCGAGGTGTTTTTCTTGTAGGATTTGGCTCCTGGCGCCCTGGGACTGACCCCGCCGGAAACCCCACACAGGCCTCTAGAAGTGAGACCGACGCCCGACCTCCGTCTCGCTCCTCTCCAGCTTCACGCCTCTTGTTGCCACCTGAACCTGCCGTGTCTTTGACGTTCCTGAAGTCAGAGTCCAGGTCGGAGCCGCTGTAAATTACCTTGGTATGGTTGTCAAATTGGCCTGTGTTGGTCTTGGAGGCTGTGTTCGGTCCTGGTCCAGCTGTGTTCACTCACAAGGCTCACAAGCATTCCCCACTGGGTCACCCCCATCCCAGGCCTGGAAACCTCCTCCTGCCGACAGTCCTAAGCTCCGGCACCAGCCGTGTAAAAACTCTGCACTCCCAGTGTTGGCAAAGTGACCTATTAGGCCTGCTAATAACTAGCTAACGGCAGCTACCGTACAGCAGTTAGTGGCGACTTTTGTTGAGGCAGAGACGCCGGAGGACATCAGAGGGGAAACCAGAATATATTTTCTCCATAAGATATTTCACCAAAATCAATGACAGTGCTCTAGAGCTGTCAATTACTTTCGCTGTAGAATTCTGATGATTATTTTCTCAATAATCGATTCATTGTTTGGTCCATAAAATGACAGAAAATTGTGAAATATGTGGATCAGTGTTTCCCGAACCCAAAGGCAACATCGTCAAATGTCTTGTTTTGTCCACAATCCAAAGATATCCAGTTTACTGTCAGAGAGGAGTAAAGACACCAGAAAATATTCACATTTAAGAAGCGTTCGTTCAGATATATATATACATTTTTTTCACAAGCTTATAAAAGGTCATATGCAACTTCAGACTGTGAAATTATCTGTGAACCTGCTTCACAAGCTCAAAATATTACTGACACTTATTTGCTTCCTGCAGTATTTCTGCATGTGTCCTCCCATCAGTGCTGTAAATTAATAAGTGAGGCAGTTTTATAGCGATACTGGATTTACTGCATTTTAAATTATTTTCGACGGTATTTAATTTGCTGGATAAGCCAGAAACAAACCTTTCCATCCTGTTATTTTGTGTATAAACAGTTTTTTTTTTTTAAATTTCGAGGAAACCGACTGGATAAAATATTACTTATATGGTGATTTTGTCCACATCGCCCACGCCTAATTCAGACCTACGTGATAAAAAGCTCTCCAACAGTTTCATGGCTCGGCTGACGGTCAGTTTAAACCACCTGATGTAAAATTCACACACACTCCACCTCTGATCTCAACATCTGCTTGGAGTTTTGCCAACATACTGTGTGTAATATTCAGCGACAGTGTTTACTCAGCGCTGTTACTGAGATGAGGAAAACACAAAAAGCTGTGGACTGGCGGCAGAACATCTCGTGTCAGATGAGTCCTCAGCGGTGACACATACTGTCCCTGACTGTGTCTGAGCGCTTCAGCCTCACACGTCCACCCTGAAACTCTGTCATCTCGTGGAGGACGGAGGCGGGAAAAAAAATCAATCGCATATTGGCTTTTTCCAACCATCACTCTTGAAATCGAGCATTTTTTTTTTCTTACAGCTTCACGGAGCAATTTCCTCAGCTGTTTGAGGTGCAGATATCTCATGGGTGATTCAGCACGGCTCCACAATGGCAGCAGCCCAGTCCTTCACAGCTCTCGGCCCGCGGATAAAGACCCGCTCAGCCGATGCGTCTCCGCCGGCTTATCTGTCCGGCTCCACTCAGGAGCAGAGCTGCCGTGTGATTGCAGCGCGCCTGAGATTCTGGACAGTAAATGTCATGATATTGCAGGCGGCCTCTGTCTGAGAACATGCCTTGATCGAGTAACTTTTATCTGGGAGCGGGTGTCGCTTGATGTGCTAAATGGGTGCTCACGGTGAGTCGTGGCTGAGCAGGAAAAGATAAAGAAAAGAAGCAGCGGCGGGAGAGAAAAAAAAACATGCTAGCAGGGTAAACACCCAAGATTCTCGTTAGCTTAAATCACCAAAACGCCACATTTTTCAAGCTGGGGAACGTCTCTTCGCCTTACTTGTGTGTTTTCCACTGCGGCTGAGGAACAAGCTGGGATCCAATCACACCGCTGAAGATGTGAATGTGGCTCCAGAGGCAGGAAACGCTAACTGCTCAAATAGTTCAACTTCTTCTGTCAACCCCAGAGGAATATAATGTAATTCATGAATGTAATAAGGCAACAGCAGAGATGAACACATCACATTCTCACAGACGAGAACATTAAGGTAATATGAAAAACTGATGAAAACATTCAGTTATTTTTGAATCAAACACAGATTTTAGTTCAGCACTGACGCCATGAGATAAATATGTTATGCTTCCTTAACAGCGACGCTATTATCATGCTTTCAGGTAAAGATTAAAGGGGCAGTTCAGATTATTTTAAATGTGGTTGTCTAAGGTAAGATGGTAATACACAAACTATGCAAGCGTGGACAGAGTCAGCAGCCACCTAAAAAAGTTTATACACTATATTTTTAATATTTTCACCTTTTACCTCGCCATCAAACAGCCTTTTCTGACAGGTAGGGTTAATATTTTTCAATTATGGGAAAAGATGCACATTAAACTGTGAGATTTAAGGTGTAATTTCAGCAACCGTCATGTTTCAGGCAGTGTTACATGTAAGAAGGAGAACTGATGGTTCCAAACCTGGCAGCTTGAGGGTGCTAACTTCAACTTCAACTTTATTTATCCCAATGGGCAACTGATTTTGCAGTCTCAGTGAAACAGGAGGTAACACAAACTCGGCCCTGCATCGGCGAACAGCATAATCGTCAAGAGCAACAAACAACGATGGCCAATCTGTCATCCTGCTATATAAAATATGACCAGCATACATCACAACATCGCCAAATAGAGTCGACCAGCAACAGCAACATGAAAAAAAATCAGGTGGTATTAACAGTTATTGAGGCAGGAGAACGCCATGTCAACATTAATCGACATTATGATCAACATATGATAAACTGCGTGCAGCTTGACCGTCACTGGAGTTCACTTCCTGTGATGTCACTGTCGGACAGATCAGCCTGTAGAAGGGATATTTTAAAATTCTTCATATAATTAACTATAATAAAATGTGTTAAAGCGAGTCGTTTGGTGTTTTCAAAGTCATGATACTGACCTGAGACAGATTCCATGTTCTGTCCTGGTTCAGAGGCTGCTGGTGCGTCTCCAGCAGGGGGACTGGCTCCGTGCACGTCACGATGTCAAGTATAGTTGGTTTAATAAAGTTTGTGATCACTCATAGTTAGAAAGCAATGTTATAAAAAGCATTTACTCACTTGATGTCAGATTTTGAATGGATTCTTTGGGACATTTTTCCCAGGAAACAGGAAACCGTTTGGACAGGAAACCCCTTTTATACAAGTTAATATCAGTCTGTCAAAAACAACCAAACATCTTCAGAAAAAAACAGTAAGTGGTTTACCACTAACACTACATTTACTAAATTTACTTTTGGTCATTAGGGGAGATGTGGGATGGGAACTGAAATGCTTCCATAGACGTGTGAAGATCAAAGACTCAGTAAAAAGATATTTTATTGGGACATTTTTCATGGTCATCCCCGCGCTAATGAGATGAAATCCTTATTTAATTTGAATGAATTTATTTTCCAGAACAGAAATGATGAACTTTCTATCATGTAGAATCGTATGTGAGGTATAATTTAAACAAAAGACAAAGATCTGTATGTGCACAGTTATGTTCAGGAACTTTACCATTAGCTCAAAGACATACAGGATATACTGCACTTTTCAGTAAAATGTCTTTTATGTATTTATGTGGATTTCTTTTGGCTGGATGAGTTTGAGAAACTTCCACATCATGTGCAGCTGAATTGTTGTCCAGGTGGAAACTTTTAGAGTCACATACATGACGTACAGAGCCAGAAACACAATCGGGAGAAATATGAGAGAATTGTGACCTTGGGAGAGGACGATGAAAAACGAGCGTCTCCCTGGAAAATCAGGACTGTTTGCAAGTCTGAACTAAAACACATTTTGCTGATGACTCTGTCCACAGCAAGTATATTTCTTGGCTTCGCACAAACT
This sequence comes from Lutjanus campechanus, assembly GCA_027495735.1. NCBI lineage: Eukaryota > Metazoa > Chordata > Actinopteri > Lutjaniformes > Lutjanidae > Lutjanus > Lutjanus campechanus. The sequence goes on along the minus strand of JAJHUR010110353.1, from coordinate 9,725 downwards.
GGGGGCTCGTCGATCTTACAGACACTGACTGTGGATAAGAACCTCATACAGCCTCACTGGACTTTACTACAATTTTTAGTTCATCTCAGGTCATATAAATGAGGTATTATTGTGGTAAAATTAATAATTTTGTTGTCAAATTGTGAAAAGACAGAATAATTGCACCACTGAGAAATTTCATGGCCCATGAGCTGCTGTGTAGTCAACAGTCAATCATAACCTGGGTTAAAGCAGAATGACTCAGTAACTTTGGTTTGGTAATGAGACCATAAAAAAAAAAAAAAAAAAAAAGATTTGTTAAAGTTAGTTATAAATCTTCAGTCCATCCTGGCTTTTTTGTTCCAGGATGAAATATTTAAACATTAGTTGGAATTACCATAAAACATTAGACATTTTTGGTTCCAAGACATTAATGATTCTCATAATTTTCGTGCTGCAAGCAGGTGAATATTTCCACTTATGTCGTCTCTGTTGTACTTGAGAGGAAAGTTAACGTAATATACTGCTGACATGCTAAACATCAGCTTATACTAACTTTAATTTATGATGTGCTCACGCTCGAAACACCATCCATCCATCATCAGGGTTGCGGTTGCAGCAGAATAGTAAGGTATTCCATAAGTTACTCTCCCCAGGTTTTTTTTTAGCTACTTTTGGGGGATCCCGAGGCTTTTTCAAGATCAGATGAGGTAATCTCTTCAGTATGATCTCGACGAGATCATCTCTTCAACGTGTTCTAGGTCTGCCTTTCATGTCCCAGTCGGACTCACTTAGAAATCCTCCAAAGGAAGAATAATCAGATGCCAGAACCCACCTCTGTTGGGCTAGTTACTCAGGAAGTGTAATATATTATCTTTTACTTATTATTCCTTTGAAAAGAAATATTGCTTTCAAATCAAAAGTAGTTAGTTACGTAACTTGTTATTTTATTACATTACTTTTGTACCTTGTTGGCAGCCTTGTTGCGCTCCGAAGTTGAGCTGCTGTTAAAATCCCAACGGTTTTTGTTGTTAGCTGTCCTGATGTCGGCCGTGGTGGAAACAAAGTCGAGCTCTTAGTGATGCACAGTCTCACATTACAACTGCTGTCGGGCTGGATCACAAGAATTAACCTTTGGATTAATAGCAGATGGATCGCAGGCAGGAAAGAGTGTTCGTCTCCCCAGAGAGAGAAGAAGAGGCTGTGTGCGCTTTTACGCACGAGGAGACAGCAGCACAACTTCTTCTAATTCTGTTTCTGTTAAACTCAAGAACGAAAGGTGGACTCAAAATGCAAAAAAACGCAGAGCTCAGTTCAACAGATTTATTTACAATAGAGTCAAAAAATACTTAGAACTTGGATGGGTTTCAAACCCAGATCTCTGGTGTGAAAGGTGGGGACGCTGCCGGAGGACCACGAGGTCGGCTAGATTGTTGATGTTGTTGTTCCGGTGATAGTGAGGCCCAGAGGAGGGTGGAGGACGGAGCTTGACAGAGGCAGGGGTGAGATGTCCAGGATTGGGTGTCAGAGAAGGAGCAGGGCAGACTGCTGAGGTGTTTGCAGGTTGAGGCCGGAGTGCAGCAGGTGAAGGCAGTGGCAGGCGAGGCAGATCAGCGGTGGAGTAATGACAGCTGCAACAAAGGAGATCGGAGTCAGGAGCCAAGCACATACAACGAGGACAAAAATCACATACACGTCTGGTGCTAGACCGGGGCCGAGAACATTACCACGAAGGGTTTGCAACGAACTGACGACGACTGAAGGGAAGAGCCGATCTATATACTCAGGATGATTGCAGAATGCGTGCAGGTGAGAAGATTGCTGACTGCCTGCAGGTGAGTAGGTGAAGCCACGCCTTGCCTGCTCCTACTGACAGAAAGGAGGAGGGAGGGGGGGGACAGGAGGAAGAGAAAAACACAAGTGCAATCCTTTTGTCCCATCAAGTTTATAACTACACTGTGATGCCTTTGAAGTTAATTCAGTAATTTAAAAATAGTTAAATAAGTTAAAAAGTGAGCTAAAAAAGTTACAACATTAAAAACATAAAAACCTTTCCTCTTTGTTTCCTCCTGTTAAATCAACCAGCTGTGCTTCTGGGGCACCTGCTTCTTAAAGGTGATGAGAGCTGACTACTTTCTGATTGCTTTATTGCATGTGTGGCCGATACTCACCCATGAATTAATCAGGGCACTTGGGCACAGATGATGGGTGTATGCTACTGTGCGCTACTGGCGCAAGGGGCGGGACAGGGCAGGATACCCCTGCAACCCTCGCGCAAGATGGCAAATGTGGATTTGGACACATCTTAAATATATTTAATCCACTGCGCCTTGTGCTTTCAACTTGCACTTTAGATCAGCGTATAGTTTTGGTTTCACACGTAACACAAACAACAGTTTCCTGGGTGAAAGTCCTGTGTTTGACCTTTTATACTACCTCACCTGAGTTCCTCCTTTGCTCCTGCATAATAACTACAGCCACTAGAGCTCAGTGGCTAACAGTAAATGTAAATATGGGTTGTAATAAGATGCTTAACAAGCAGTCTATATGGTTAACTTTCTGGTGAGGACAGACTGTGTAATTATCGTCAGCACTTCATTTTTGAGCCTTCAAATCAGTTGAAGTAGAGACAGAAAAAAATAATTAACAAATTTCTGAGACTACAAAAGCAGGTTGTTGAGACACACTTGTAGCAGCAAAATTAATGCGTGTGAAGTGTCTCGGTGCAGAAACATGGTGTGTTTAACACTGTACACCTGGGCTCCTCGTGTCATGAGTACACCGACGTGTCGTGACCATTTTTAAATCCTGAAAAATTAACTTCACCGGAGAGGATTTGAGAATAGATGGAATCTGTGAGTGACAGTTTAAAGGAGCCCCTTTAGGACAATGTGAGTGTAATATCTAGTGGACAAGTGGAGGCTTTTCTGCGAGACAGACCTGAAGACTGACGTCAAGAGGCACAGATGAGATTGAAGTTACATTCTGAGAAGAAGAAGAGGAAAAGGTCTTCGAAGGCGGAGGATCTGGAGCTTAATGGGTACATCTCTTTGCCGATGGAGGGACACAGAAACATATTAACACTTCTTCTGGACATTTCAAAGGTCTGTCTGAGGGCTCGTTCATCTGAAATTCTGTTAAAACTGCACATAGAAGGATTTTTGTAGAAAAACAGCTTGTCTCACAAGTGGCTGAAGAAGAGGACAGCATCCAATTTTCTGTAATTGAAAAGGAAACGAGAAACCCAAGAGCAAAAAAAAATTCAGCTGCAGTAACTACACTTCAGAATTTCAAATCAATGTGTAACTTTAAAAAAAAAAACACACTATTCACTTGCAAAATATCCTGAAAAGCATGTTTTTTTTTTCTCCTTAAATCTTTCACAGTAACAGAAAACCTGAATATTCTGAGACCTTTAAGGTGAACAGATTGTTGTAGTCGTGCATTAGTTTCTCATAAAGAAGAACAAAACCACAGCCAGAGGACAGAAGACAAAACAGCTGCAGTTACTGACAGAATACAGAAAAGGTTCTGACAGCTGCTGCGAGGAGACAGAAAATGTAATTTCTTGCTTTGGTATTATTAGATGTGATGTCTGCTTCGACTTTTGTTTTTATGAAGTGAAGGATTAGACAGAAATCTGTCCACGTGTGAGCTAATATTTATCGTCAAATATCTTTATTTTATTAATTCTTTCTGTTTCCCACTTCTCATTTTTCTCGCTGCTATTTAAAATTTCAAAATACGCAGGACTGATATACAGTGTGGTGAGGGAAAGGCTGGTTATATTGATCACTTCTTTATATTTAAAATTCATAATTTTATGCTTTTTATTTCTCTTGTGGGGGGCAGACCTCTGAGCTGTCGCCACAGACTGGGTTGGCGTTACACTTCAGCCTTCAGGAAGCCCAACTTGGCCTTTAGCTGCTGTGGCATGTGGCGTGAACCTCAGCCTGCAGACAGAGACACACACAAAAAGAAAAGAGGATGAGAGGCCAACATTTACATAGTTAAATTTGCATGCACACAAATTTAGCGAACGCCTGTATTTCACTGGAATCATGCAAAACATACCTGTTGGTGATGCACTGATACCACTTTTTTTCAGACCGAGTACAAGTACAAGTACAAGTACTTACATTTGGGTACTTGCTGATACCGAGTACCGATATGAGTACTTAATAAAACCATTAAAGTTCTTACAATAATTTTAAAACATGTTTTATTGTATGAGTGTGACACCATGTGTGCAACAGTTTTGTTTCCCCTGCTGTGAAGCTCAGAGAGTGAAGTTGTGTGTTCTGTGCTGTCAGGCTGTTTTTGGTGAAGATTAAGTCCACAAAGAGAAGTCGTAGCAGCTTATTACCAAGAAAAGAAGGTTACAGGCTGGTGGCAGCGTTGTTTTTTCTTCGTCTTCGGATTAATTAGTCGAGGCGGTTTACGCCTTTCGGGGCTTACTGGACAGCGGCTGGCTGCGGTCTGCAGGTGAACTCTGTGCCTTTATTTCAGTTTTACATGGACTTGGTCATTAGTAGATGATGTTGAGGGCAGCAAGTCTCTCGCTGATGATGACGACGTGACCAAAAAAAGAGGGTAAGCGTCAGCAAACACATTGAACTCTTGCGTCGTGGCGGTTCTTTAGATGTTTGCTTGTGTCGAGCGGCTTCTTTTCGTGACGTGGTATCAGGTGTGGGGTTTCGGAGTAGTTCTATGAGTACGAGTACGTGAGGACATTATCGGACCGATACCCAATGCTGGTATCGGTATCGATGCATCCTGCAGACAGAGACACAAACAGAGGACGAGAGGCAGCAGTGTTGGCTGCATATGGCTTAAATAACCAGTCTCTCCAGGAAGTTGCGATGTTGCAATCGCAACAATTCACGCAAATTCATCTACTCCCCGTGAATTCTGCACAACTTTGCAACTTTGTCCAAACTCTGCAAATTGAAGCAGTTGTCCCGGCTCCCCACTTGTCTCCCATGCAAACATCACACACGTACGTCTCAATGACTAAACTATATTTTGTTTAATTATTCACTATTTTTTTGCATTTTTATATTTTTTAAAAAATTTTCACAGGTACATTGTTATTGAGGCTCCAAAAAGATTTGACCTTTTTGTGGAATATGGCTCAGGCGCACTTCTCAACTTTTTCATCAATAAAGCAGATTTTGTTTGAGTTTTTGTAATCATGAGCTTTTTTAGCATGGTGACTTAGAATTTTTAATGAATTATACAAAAAATCACAACAATTTTCACTTGTTCCTGCAATTTAACTGCAGAAAAATGCCTAAATACTTGCGAAATCAGACGTTTTAGGCCACAACAACTCGAAACAGCCCCAAAAATCCTGGAGAGACTGAATAACCTGCAGATTGAGCCACACTCAACATGTGCCTTCAATCAACACCTGCATCACAGCAAACTGAAGTCTCTCCACCCTAAAACGCAGACACAAGACCACTGCACGGAGAAAATCACTCCCAGTCAACAGGATGAAGGTGAGATGATGTGAAGGTGCAGATACGAGTCTGCTCTGTCAAACACATCCAACGAAGTCATTGCCAGGATGAGCTGTTATCTTTTCAGTGGGATCACAGCCCCTGCAAGTGAATAATGCCATTATCAGAGGTGAAGTGCTAAATTAATTTGTTTCAGTATATTTCACAGCTGTCAGTCCACTCCACAGGATCACAATCTCGCTGTATTTCTTCACTTTTTCTTTCGCTCACATCTCTTTTTTTTTTTTGCGACTGCAGAAAACAGCTGAAAACAGATCAGGGCCGTAAACTTTATTGATGAGTCCCTTCAAGCGCTTAAAACAACTGTCTAATGATATTTTTCTAAACGTAACCAACTAGTTTTGGTGCCTAAACCTGACCAAACTGTGACCGTTTCATAGCTTTAACTACGACAGAGCTAACCTGACGACACAGGAGTTCATGTACGGTGTCACCTGCATGCAGAACACATGCACTGTACGCAGTTTTGAAAGTGTGTTATTTGTATGCAGACTGAAGAGACCAGGCTGATGACTGTCAGGAGTCAGGAGCACTGCTTTATTATGTTTCTATTCATTTACATTTTCCCACAGGGATCAATAACAATAATACACACAAAGTCAAGTACCTAGAACATATAATTATTATTGTAGTGTGGTTATTCAGCTCTGACTTCAGCTGCGAATAATGCCTATAAATCTCTGTAAAGAAACTTATTCTGATTTTATCCACGTCAACAGCAGGATGGAACGGTCCATTTATTTCAACTTGGGGTTCCTGTGGCACTAATTTCCACCCCGACCGTCCGACTTGTCAGGATTCAGCTCAGACTCGAGCACCAGAGCCTCTCATGACGTGCAGTTTGCAGGAATAATGTAAGTGTGATTATCCTCTGAACCCCCCCTCTACTTTTGAGGATTACAAATACCCCATTCTGAATTCATGGAATATATTTTAATCGAGCTGACGCCGTGTGGCCGGGGGAACAATAACGCCGTCCCGCTCAGCTGATGAAGTGGCCTTTCTGATTTGCTGCGTGTGAAGGCGAAATTAGAAATGCTTTGTTGAGACTTTGAAAATGTCACGCCGGCATCCTCGACTGCTGTCTAATGCAGGAGGGGAGAGGCGTCTGTAATTTACTGGCCACTCATTCACGTTGCTGCCTCTTCTCCTCTCTAATGTGTGCGCTGAGCTGTAGGTCGAGGCTTCTCTCTGTAGGTGTTTGGACTTTTAAAAGGAGCTGATGTGCGAGAAGTCACAGATCACTTCAGAGTGCCGTCCAGCAGCACAATAACACATTAAAACTGACCTTATCGGCGGTTTAGTGGCTCACTTATCCAGAACAAGACAGCTTCAGACCCTCGATCAGAGATATCACAAACAAACAATTTAAAGAAAGTCTGGAGTTGGAGGTCAGAATGTAACCCTGTGTTTACAGAGTAATCATGGATTGTAAAGATGTCACAAGCAGAGAGAGAAGTTCACTATATAAAGACTATAAAGAAAGGAAACTTTGCTCTCCACCAACATATGCAAACAGGCAAACAGCACTCTGTGCAGCAGCAGGGGCGGGACTTCATGTGTCCTTCACATATCTTGGGAACCGTTCATTCGATCGACATCACACTTCATGGGCGTATTGCTGAGGGAGCCAAGCGAGTGCAGTGTCCAGTGTGAGTTCTCGAGAACGCTGGGGGAACACAAAAACCTGTCACCAGGTTTCACACGAGTCCAAACTTAAAGGGATAGTTCTCCCAAAAATGAAAATTCAGTCATTACTCACCCTCATGCTGATTGAAGGTCAGGTTTAGTTTTTTAAGTCCACAAAACACTGCTGGAGTTTCACAGGAAAACAGTGTTGCAGAATCTCCCAAACAATGGAAGTGAATGGTGACCAGTTTTCAAATGTAAGAAAACGCCTCCATACTGCTCGTCTGGTGTAAGTCTCCTAAAGTCCTGACATGTCATTTGCACACCGTCACACCACACACACAGTTCGGACAGTGTTCATGTGTACGTGAACGTGGCTTCAAGCAAAGGATGGAGGTTCAGGCTAAAAACATGCAGTAAATAACATTTTTCCATTTCGTTTCAACTTGTCAGGTCTTAAGGAGACTTGAATTTCACCAGACGAGCAGTGCAAAACACTTTTTTGAGTCCATGTTCACATATTCATAGAACTGAATATTCTGTAAGTGTTGAAAAATCAATGAATTGTGTCAAAAATCCTGGTGCTGACTGGTAACTTTATTTAAAAAACGCTGGCAGGGAAAGAGCTAAATTTGCAGAATCTCTTCCGTAGTCTTTTATTTATTTGGTGAACTGAGTAAAATCTCACCCTATCCTGTGATTTCACCATCTTTATCTGCAACAGAGAACAACACCGTCGGTGAAGAGTTGTTAGATTTGAAGCCAGATGAAAACGGTGATGAGATGTTTGCTGATCTGTTGTTTGTGTAAATCTGTGGTGTTAATCGTTCACCTGCAGGTGTGTCAGTCCAGTCAGCAGGTTTACAGTGAAGTTAATGTTTCTCAGAAGTGTGATGTTTATCATCACCTCTGTCCATCTGTAGTCCTGTTTTTCTTTTAGTCATCCTTGAGTCATTCTGCTGTTTTGCTGGTGATGTTCCTGCTTCAGTGTTGTTTAACTCGTGCTGAGTGCTGCACAGATATGAGCTGATTAAAGGAAACTGCTGCATTAAAGAGCGGCGCTCTGCACTCTGCTGTACTGTAGACTGATGTTTGACAGAAATATACATTCAGAGCAGAAAGGTGGTCCTTTATTTTTATTTTTTCTTGTCCTGCTTTGTTCAGCCTGATGACTGACTGAAACACAAAAGGCACAGGATAAGACTTTAGAGGAGGCTGGTGTCGGAGGAGCGGAGGAGGGAGCGTGGAGGTGTAGGAGGTGGGTGAGGTAGGAGGGGGTCTGCTTATTGGGGAGATTTTTTTGAGCAAAGAATCGAATCAGTTGTGTGATGTGAAGACAGAAAAAGTAATAACACGAAAGGCTCATGGCCGCCGGCCGTCATGGCAACAGAGCACGCTTTCCGGCTCAGCGGTCGGGAGAACAGTGATGGAAAAGATTTGACACAGTAAACAGAGCTCAAAGAAATGTTTTCACAGGGGAAAAAAAGCTGTAAAAGGCCACTGTACACTACCTGCTGAGCCACAAACTGCAGACAGACGCAGTCAGAGACGAGCTGGTGGAGGAAGTGAAACATTTAGCAGCTAAAAGAGACAGAAACTCTCCTCAGGAGCTGATGGAGACCAAAAACAGAGATACTGGACATTTATCAGGCGGACACAAACACAAATGAGAAATCATGTTAACTGGATGTGCATATACGCAACTGCTTACTAACAGGTCGACCCAAAAGTCAATGTTGACTTTAGAGAGTCAGTCATCCAGCTCTTTGTATCTCTAGGAGCTGTATGAAGGCAGCTGGACTTTCTTGAGGACATTTTTCTCAGACAGTTTACGAACCCGGAACAGGAGAAA
>JAJHUR010110347.1:0-30850 GCA_027495735.1 Lutjanus campechanus | reverse complement strand
CAGCATTGACACAAAGACGACGTGCGAAACCACTCCTAATGACTTTATTCAATTAAATGTCTTGTTTGTTGCTTGTTACTGATAAAGAGTTCAATCAGCCAATCCCCCAAACAACTCAAAGCAATAGAGTCAGTACCAACAGGAGAATACTCTGTTTGACACTGGCAGGGAAATTTGGCACATTTCACTTGTGAACCTGCCCACATCAGCTGTGCTGCTCATCCCAGAAGTCCAGGATCCTTACAAATTGGACATCATTGTAAATTGAAATGAACAGGCTTTTAAATGATATAAGATACAATGCTAATAGAACAGTGACCAAACACACATTTTCAAACTTTTTTTAACAAGTTTACGTCACCGTCAGTGTTAATTCCTTTTCCACTGGGTGAAAGCACCAACCTATAGTATTAGTAATGAGACCTTTTATTTTTGAAAGATATACAAATAATTTTGCACTTCCTCTGTCTGTTCCAGGCCAAACTGAACAGAGGAGAGGGTTGTCTATCCACAGCCCTCCCTTATGATGTGGCCACTCTCATCAAACAGTTCTGCAGGGAGCTGCCCGAGCCGCTGTTTCCGTCTGAGCTCCACGCAGCTCTGCTCAAAGCCCAGGCACTGCCCAGCTTGGAGGACAGGACTTCAGCCCTCCAGCTGCTGTCCTGTCTGCTCCCAGCCAGAAACGCCTCCTGTCTGCATTACCTGTTCGACTTCCTCTCTAAAGTCTCCCAGAGGTTTGATACCGATAACGTGGGGAAATTTACCCTCGAGTGTTCAGAGCACATTAGAGTACTTCAGTCAGTCCTGTTTTTTTATAGTCAGCTTTTATCAGTGAACTGGAGCTTTAAAGATTTAAAGCTGCCAGCCACTACAGCTGTCTCATGGGGGCAAATTTCAAGCAAGCTGTTGTTCAGTGCTCCACTTGCCTCCTCGTAGAGCATGATAATCTTTAACATTACCATCCTATCCAGTCAATTTTATGTACACATAGCCCAAAATCACAAGTTTGACTTGGAGGACTTTACAATCATCATCAACAACATACGACACTGATCAATCCAGATGAAGAGAAATTTCACAAAAAGCCACAGTTTGTTATGTTAACACTGACAGTGTCATTGCACTGTTTTCGTGATTTATGAAACCTTAAACCAGTACTCCTCCAAAATGGTACTTTTCAAGTCTGTAATCTTAGTCTTACTTGGTGGGGTGGTCTTGACCCCAGGTTGGGAACCACTGGTCTACACTGAGGTGACAGCAAGTATAAGTGACTATAATTATGGGATACTTACTTTTTTTGCCCCCTTTACAGTATAAATCACTGTATGTTCTTTGGGAAGGATTGCACTAATTTTCACGAGTACATTCTAATGACTGTATTTTTTATATGATCTGTCAGATGCACCGAAAACTTGATGACCAGCTCCAACCTCGCCACAGTCTTCACGCCGTGTCTCCTACCACCTCCAAACAAGACAGAGATGTCTGAAGCGCGACTTGAACTCAGAGTTCTTGTCCTCTGCACATTCATTGAAAATCCTCATTTATTTGGTAATAAAACAATCCTATTGCTTTTATACTTTAAGTGTATTTGTGCAGGCTGGATAACTGCACCGTTTATGTTTTCATTATATTTGCCAGGTGTGATTCCTAAAGCTGTCATGGACAGTATGGAGTTTCTGATGAATTTCCATCTTCTGAAAGATGCAAAGAGAGGACATAAAAAAAGACACAGTTTCAAAGGTAAAAAAATATCAACCATGATTGGAAAAAGGGAATGGTGTCATTAACATTTTCTCTACTGAAAGCCTCCTGCATCCTCCTTAATTTCATTTGAAGCGATGCAGTCTGTGAAGACGGTGCCGTGGATTCATTCGAGGCCAAAGGTCAGGCCTCCAGTCCCTGAGCAAGAGGAGCAAGGGTCCACCTCAGGAGGAGACAGAAAAAAGCTCAGGAGAAGCCTCGGTCTGGAGAATTTCCCCAACGTCGTGCTGTTCAGAAACTGTATGCCTGGTGCAGGTAAACGCATGAATGAGAAGAAAGAAGAAACAGGCTGTGATGGATGTGAATTTGTTCAGAATTTAATGATATTAAAATACTTTATAGACCAAGATTTCACACCTACAATGGCTTCGTTGGACACTCCCCCAAAAGACGTATGCAAGACCCCACAAGAGAGACTAAAAAGGTAAATTGTAAAAGCATGGAAATTAATTTCACAGGATTAATTTACAGTTTAGAATCAGTGAAGTAATTAAATCTTTGCCATTGTTTCCCATAAGAACTAACTGCAGTAGTATACAGAATAATATGGAAGCAAAATGGATTTTCTTGAGATGAAAAATATTGGCCTGTTTTGCTGAATTAAGATCATTATATCATAATTTCGAGAAAAGTGGCTTCATTGAAAAACTGCAAATCGAATCTTCATAATCTGTTGTTTCTTTTGTTTTTTCCAGGGATCTGCGTTTGTGTCATTTGTCGAGGTTCACCAGAGGAACAGATGCAGGCAGCTCACCTGTGCTCACTGGTGTTGGGAAACTGCAGCTCACACCTTGGAGAAGACGTACTTCACTATAATCTATTAAATATTAAGAAACTGTCATGTGGGTTAGCCCACATTACTGCAGCTTTTTATGAACTCTGATGCAGCAGTTTACGTTTATAAGGTGGCTTGGTGGTTAATTGTATTTAAGTGTTTTAATTCAGGTCACATAAGTTACATTTTAACATTATACTTTTTAATGAATAAATGTATCTGACTATTTATTTCACAACAAAACTGTATGGATTGTTTCACCATACTTTTATATTAAGTAAATAAATTTGTTTTTTTCTATGTTTTTCCTCCCGTGTATCTTTTACCTGCAAACGTTATACATGCATATATTATACATGTTGAGTGGTTATGGTCAGGTGAGGCACTTTCATGTCTATCTCCAGTTTCCCTTTGAAGTAAACTAAAGAACCAAACTGAAAATGCCAGGGGTCTAGATACAGTTATTTAAACTGTATATCTGCAGAGCATTGAGAACAAAATACCAAGCAGTGAATTTCAGTGAAGTGAGCCTAAATGAAACGAGCGTAAATATTTTCCTCACGTCCCCTCTGACTCTGTCGTCTGGCTCCTCAGCCAGGAAGAACCTCACAAGCACAGAGGAAGAGGGATGTCACAAAAACTTAAAAGAAGATGAAGAACAAGAGCCCCAGATGAAGGAGAAGAGCTCTAGATAGAGTTTAAATAATTTATTCTGATAAAATTATTCTACATTCACTCCATATTGCACAAAACAATCACAAAACACCATACAAAACAAAAACAAAAAGGATCAAGTTGGATTAAATTAAAGCAACACCTGTAAAAGTAATTTTCTAACCCTTTGCAGAAAAAAAAAGGTTATGGGCCTGTTCATGTTTTTTTCATTGTATCTGATGAATAAGACTATTGTTAATGTTTGTTTATTAACTGATCTGTTGCCTCCTGTTATTCTGCAAGAGTGCCCTCAGCAGAATAAATTGGGTATCCTTGCTGGATGACCTTTAAACTCAGATGCAGAGACTTTCCTGACGCCTGTGCTTGTTCTCTGTGCAGAGCTGTTGTGGGCCCTGCACGAAGCACAACGCAACAGCCAATGAGAATGCAGGATTTCTGGTATCTTAGCAACTGCATCTGAACCGTGAAGTGAGGCGGATCGCATCCTGCAAGGTTGCATAATGGACAGGGGAATGATGTGTTTTTCCTTCAAAATAAAGGAGCAGAAAGGGCTAAAATGTAGGACTGTTATTTTTAGAACATCAAGAAAACAATACAAATTTAAATCTATGCTAAATTGACTTTAATCAGAAAAACTTTCGGCGAAATTCGGCGAAAAACAGATTGAAATCATTTCTTTAAATCGTCTCTGGGAAGCAAACTTTTATTCTGAACACCGGAAATACAGGTTTTTATTCTGTCCAACTTGACACAGGTCTGGCACAGCAGGCAGGTCCCCATTATCAGCGCGGACACGGTAAGAAAAAAAATATTTTTGGATCATTCGTGATGTTTTCTATTGATAAAATCATATATTTAATCAAATAAGCGTGATTAAACAGAGCCATTAATATAAATGATGGTGTTTTTCCCGTTTCATAGACATATCATGTAGGCTATTTATAGACTATTTACATCGGCCTTGCGTCTGTTTACACACTAAGGCTTTCCTCCATTTACAGACAACGTATTTCTATTAAATATAATCAACTTTTTACTTTTACTTAATAAATATTAATAACATTGACAGAAAATCTTATGAAATAGCTCTTTTGATATATTCTTGGCCCCTTTTTAATCCTCTATCCTGTTATTAGTCTATCATGTGTCTACCAGGAACACGCAGCTGTGTTTGCACATGATTACGAGCCTGTCCATCTTTTGTACAGAGACATCTATTGTGTTTCGCCCCTGCAGATGACAGAAATGGGCTCGGCGGTGCGGTTATCGTTTCTCGGCCTCCTCCTGTGGCTGCAGCTCGGTAGGGCTCCTGCCCGCAGCCCCCGTACGGCGGACCAGGTGTCTGAGGCCGACATCCAGCGGCTCCTGCACGGCGTCATGGAGCAGCTGGGCATCGCTCGGCCCAGGGTGGAGTATCCCGCACATCAGGCCACCAACATCGTCGGGCCTCAGAGCATACAAGGTGAGATGGGTGTTTTACTCTGGAAGAGAGTATTTTATTTTATGAGTCAATACAAGCCAGGTGAAACTAAGAAAAAAATCCCTTAATCTGAAATTCAAAGGGAGATGTGAACGGAAGAGAAGGTGCACTGTTTGTCAAACTAAAGACATGAGACATGAATTATGTAAAATGTATGTATTAACGTATATATTTCTTTAAAATATACGCTAATCTGTGTAATCGTGTTTGTCTTAATCTGTATCAGTCTCTTCACATTTCCCTTCTCATTCTGATTAAACACCCTCAACAGTCTCATATTTGATTGTTGACTAAATGGTTTTCAGCCATTAAATGAATCCAAATAAGGTTAATTGTGACCCAGTGATGTATTCTCTCTGTTTGTCCCTCTGTATATCATCTGTCTCTTACTTTTTTTTACTTTATTTTTTATTTTGAAGCAACAAAATAGAACATGTCAGGAGAGAAATAAGTGAAATACAATACATTATAAGATTGTTGTGCAAATGTCTTTGTTTAACGTAACATTCTCAAAACCTTATGGTAACAATTGAGGTAACATTTTTTTGGCACAGGAGAACTATCTGGGAATGTAACCACAGCCTAAAAACTTTCCCTTTAACATCCAGGGAATGTTAAGAGGAAACATTCAAGTAACCCTCCATTCAGCTAACCTTCCCAGAACATTCTGGGAAGGTTCAGGAAAACTTAGTGTTTTGACATCCAGGGAGTGCTATGCAGAAATGTTTAATCAGCATTCCCAGAACATTTTGGGAAACAAATTTTGCTAGTTGGGAGAGCTATTATTGTACTTATTTTATTTTATTTTTTTTCCTCATATTTCTGTATTTAGTTCAGTTACATTTCAGGTCAGTGTTTATACAGCCTCATCATATTAATTAAGATTATTTTCTTCTTCAGTTAATAAGCCAATTACTTTGTCAGTTTATCATGTTGTCAACAAAATGTCAGAAAATAGTGAAAAATGCACATTACAGTTAGCTAGAGCTCAGATTAACATCTTCAAAAAGCTTGTTTTATCCAACTCTACTTATACTTAATACTTAATTTACTATCACATATGACAAAGAAAAACATTTAATCTTCAGATCTGACAAGCTGAAACCAGAGAATTTGGAGCAAAAAGTGACTGAAACAATTTATCGATTATCACAATAGTTGTAGATTCTTTTATCACTTGTTTAGGCTCATTCAAATGCTGAATGAAAGTAATATTATTGATCGTTTTTCGGGGGTTATATGCAGAAAAAGATATTGTAAAGATGAGGGTCCATACTGTGCTGAAACCAATAATAAAAGAAAAAAAAAGGATGAGATTCAATTCTGTTGTGACATGGAGAATATTGTCACATATGACATTATCTAAACTGTAAACACTTCATTGATACCTGTCCTTTCAGCTGGTGTTGCTGTTGTTTTTGTGGTGACTGTAGTGCTTTTTTTTCTCCACAAGGTGGTGCTCATGAGGGGCTGCAGCACCTCGGCCCCTTTGGCAACATCCCCAACATTGTGGCTGAGCTGACAGGCGACAACGTTCCCAAAGACTTCAGTGATGATCATGGATACCCAGACCCTCCAAACCCCTGTCCCCTGGGAAAGACCGGTAGAGACACTCAGTCATTAACACATTAATGTCTCAGCATGAAAATCAGAGTGAATGTTGCTGTTAGAGCTGCCACAGAGACATTTCCTTCTGTACTGTGCTGTTTTTAGACATTAATTTTGAAAAACAAAATAATCAGAATCAATATTAACCAATTCTTGGTTAATTGTTTACATTTCAATCAATCAGTCTTGATGAAGATGTAACATTCTCCTCTTCTTCACAGCAGCAGATGGCTGTTTGGAAAATGCCCCGGACACAGCCGAGTTTAGCAGAGAGTTTCAGAAACACCAGCACCTATTTGATCCAGAGCACGATTACCCGGCTCTCGCGAAGTGGGTGAGTACGGACTGGAATCAATTATTATTCTTTTATCACAGATCAATCAAACGGTGAAAACTGTTCCCAACTGCTCACCTCCCACAGCTCCAGAGTGCTTGTTTCGTCCAAAAAACAGTCCAAAACCCAAAGATATTCAAATTACACTCCTATAAATGGCAATGAAATATTATCAGAGTATTAATACTACCACAAATACCTCATTAAAAGAGTTTTCCAGTTTTTCACCTGCAAGTTTGCATTCACAGCAGTGACTGAAGTACCCGAGACACAATATCAGGTGGATGTATATCAGATAAATCATGACTGGCGCAACGCCTCCAGAATTAAAGGGTAACTTCACCTTCAACTTCAACCTGGACCTAATTGTCCCATGTTTTTGTGTCTATGATCTGAAGTTAATTAGATAGATTGTTGTTATTACAAACCCAATTTTTCAATAGTATTTTAATATTTTTTAAAAGCTAAAGCAAATGGTGGTATATCATTTTATTACATGAAGTACTGATCAAATAATCAGATTTTTTCTGATAATCAGATTTTTTCTGTCATAAAATAATATAATAAAACCCAACTAACAGCACTCTTCTGCAATTTTAAGTCTGATTATTTGTATTATAGCTGTGTTTGACCATATTTATTGGTAATTTCATTGTTTTTGACGAGTTATGTGTCCTAATTAATTGAATTCCACCTATAGAAAATGATTGTAATTTTATGGTATAGTCATTCATTCCATTAAAGTGTTTTTGGCACCAGAGCTGCTGTAATATTACTGTTTTTACTGCTTTTTTCCATTGTAAAGATAAAGCTTTTTCTAAAAGACTAAGATCCTTTTTCTTAAAGCATAAATAGCTAACTTATTACTCTCGCCAAACTCACCAGACTCCAATTACAGAAACAGTCATTTTATCATTGTAAATCACACTTAATTCAAACTCAACAGAAACAAAATAAAAGTCACCAAAAAACTTTCTATCATGTTGTCAGACCTTTCTGAGCCTGTCACTGGCAAAAACAAGCGCTTTTAGTGGATGTACTTTGACGAGTACTTTGAGTGCTGGACTAATTAAAAAAAAAAAATGTTGTCCCCATTAGTCACACCAAAACCTGTGGGGAAATAGGATTTAGGTTGGTGTAGTATGATAAGAATTTACTCAGTTTCAGTCTCTCATTGTTTCCTCAGTAGATGTTGGGAACAAGCAGCCCAGCAGTCACAGCTTTGGTTTCACATGCTGGCGACAACATTAAAACAAAATGAAGACGAGACTTTCGTCATTTAAAAGATCAAACATATTTGTACAGTATCTTGATGGTCTTGCCTGAAGAAATAACCCCTTGGAGTGAAAAAAATACATGCAGGCAATTTGTTGACTGTAATTTCAGAACAAAGGAACCAGGCTTTAAAGCAACCGACACATGATTTAATGTCAGAAAACTTTTTTTTTTCTTCTGCATTTCCTTTCAGAACAAGGAGCTTTTGTACCAAAAACTGAAGGGAGGACCAAAAAGAAGAAAAAGGGTATAGTGTTTGTTGTCTTTTCGCTCTCCCTTTGTAGTATTGTGTCTGAGAAACCACATCACCAGCACTGAAACTTACACCACAAGGGAGCCACACACTCGTAAACTCACTGCTTTACATGTGAAGTGATATTTCCTCAACAAGAATCTCACTTTGGGTTTGAAAACTTGATTCACATTTTTCATTCAGATTTTTATCTGCATGGTCAGATATTATGCCTTTGTGTGTATGGTGTGTGTGTATTTTGTGTGTTGTAATATTTTTGTCTGTCTCTGCAGAGTGTCAACCCGTATTTGATGGGCCAGAGGCTCGACAACGTGGTCGCCAAAAAATCCGTTCCTCACTTCTCTGAGGAAGAGGAGGAGGAGGAGGCACCGACTGTCTCTGCTGCCAGCAAAACCACAACCTAAACTCCTGCACCCGCAACACTCACTGTAATATATAAGTACACTCAGATAAAAGCTTTTAACACTACATATTTAAGCATTTTGGTTGAAGGGTGGGTCCATTTTATATTCTTAATTTCTTTTAGTTTTTTATATCATTCTGTAGCTTCCCAGTAGTGTTGGTCTAAGTACATATATTTTAGTCAAAATGCAGTTTCCCTAAGCCTTTCTGGAGTGTTTTCCATGTGATCTGGTGTAAATTTCTGCATGATGACGTTGCTACATATAAAACCCCTGAGGTTGAGGGAGGGGAGGGCATCAGCGCTGTAACCTAGGCAACTGCTTTTTGCTAAAAGCCGAGTGGGAGTTTCCATTTGAAAACCTTGGAAAGGACCGCTAATGGAGTCGCCCTTTAACAAACAAAGGAACTCACCACAAGTGCTGTAAAATAAGAAGTAGTCACTACAGAAATGTTTACTGTCGTTCCTTTTCATGGTATTACAAACATAATAATTGGCCAAGATGTTCACTGATTACGCAAAATATATTGTATATCAGTCTCACAACTAGTGGTCTTATTTTTAACTGCTTTTAAAGTGGGAACTTCTCAACTCTCCCCCAGTGTTTCCAAGCTTCATTATTGTTTGTTCCACTGTTTCAAAGATGACATCTGTACACAACAGCGGGTCACTTTCCATTTACTAGAGCCTGGAGAAATTCTTGTAGTAATAACATAGTTTGAGTAACGTTTAGCCTATAGCTTAGCCTACAGTAGGGGTGTGCATTGGATGGAAGTAAGGTTAGAAGAGAGAAAAAGAGAAACATCAAGAGAAAATATGTGAATTTTTGTATTAATTTAGTTTATGACAGACAGATTTATAGTGAAAGTGAGGCTTTTAGGCAACCAATCTAAACGTGGTTGGTGTCATTTTATAGCCATTACATTGTGCACTTAACATACACTTTATAGCGATAAGTTCATGGAGGCAAAATTTTATGGCTTTGTTGAAACACTGATCTGTCATCACAGGGAGCAAATATCAGTTAATGACAGACAAAATGCAGAATCTGAACACAAAATCAAATTTACTTTTTTGTTTATGAAGCTCTAAGCTTCGTAAAACAGCAAATAGTGTTTGGATTTCTTTTGACAGCTGCTTTTTTGAAAGTCCAAAAGCAAACTGTTACACTACTCAGCAGTCTGAAAGATTGAATATGACAGAAAACAGATCACACTCAGATCACACACTCCTGCCCTGATCGAAAAAAGCTCTCGCAAACCTACTGTACAACACAATACAGTGTTAACTTCAACTGTGAGCCAAATATCCGTTGTAGTTTAGGTTAGAATATTCAAGACCATTTGTTGGGGGAAAAGCAATTCTCAGTTAACTTATACAAACCAATTTTAAAGCATGTAGAGAAGAGTCACACCGGCTGAGATTCAACCATTTAACTCAAAATGCTCTAATACAATGTGCTAAAAACTTGACTAGCAGTGTACAGTACAGTATATCTACCACTGTATTATAAGAGGAAGCTGTATAAAGATATATTGTTATGGAGGAATGTTGAATGAGAAAGTTATTATTACTCATGACTGTACAGAGATCAATTTACTCACACTCTGAAGTTTCTGAAGCTTAATTTTTGTATGTCTTGATATAACCAGTGAATCACCTCTGTGTCTTGAAGATTCAATACAGATCATATTCTTATTGTTGTAGCTTTGCTTTGTCATGTAAGAGATTACTATCACTGTAGCATGGCAAATATTGTAAATCTTACAGGCAGCACTGAATCTGTCTTGGGTCACTTCACCTTGACAAAAATGGTTGTGTTATGTTATGTTTTTGTTCTGTAAAGTCAAATAAACGATTTATCTGCATTGACAAAGTCTGGAGCTGGGTTTTTTTCCCCTTTCAGACAGATAAAGGAGGATCAGGGTTCTTGGGGGGGCGTGTTCTGCTGAAGCTCTAAAGCTCAAGACTTAAAGTTTAGAAAAGACCTGAGTGTGTCATTCACAAAGCCACTACAGAGGAGGCAGAACCCGAAGAACAAACACAGGCTGTGAATTGTCTGACTGGATAACGTTTTCTTTTGAGGAGCTTAAATAAACAACAGGTATCTCAGTTTAATAACTGCTGATTTTGTTTGTTAAACTGAACACTTAAATTATCATGCGTTTGGGGGGAAAAAATGCATGTTTACTGCTGGTTTTAGTGCGTAAAACGCGCGTAAAACCTGTGCGTAAAATCTCAGAAAAACTTTCTCCACTAATGGCTAATAACTACTGACTTGTTCGTTAAACTGAACTCTTACATTATCATGTTTTTCGAAAACGATAGTGCATGTTCACCGCTGGTTTGGTGCGTAATGCTCACACAATATCTGTGCGTAAAACCCTCACAAAACTGAGTTAAACTCTCTCCATCATTGACTAGTAATTGTTGATTTTGTTAGATAAACTGAAATCTTAAATAATAAACTGCATGTCCACTGCTGGTTTAGTGCGTAATGTGCGCGTAAAATTCTCACAAAACTGCGTCAAACTCTCTGCATCAATGTCTGACTTTTGTGTTTTCCTCCACTTCAGTTTCAATGATGAAGGCACCATCAGTGTCGATCTTTGCAGCAGTTCTGGCGCTGCTGCTCAGCCAGATGTGGATTACAGATGCTGATACATTTCAAGGCGCGTTCCCACACCCAAACAAGTACAACCCCCAAGAATCGGATAGATGCCAACAACCAGCCATCAGTGGACTAATTTCCCGCGGGACGGGGCCTGTAAGCTCTACCGACGAAGTGCTGGAGTCCAGTCAAGAGGCGCTACACGTCACGGAGCGTCGCTACTTGCGGCTGGACTGGTGCAAGACGCAGCCGCTCAAACAGACCATCCAAGAGGAGGGCTGCCTGAGCCGCACCATCATTAACCGCTTCTGCTACGGACAGTGCAACTCCTTCTACATCCCAAGACACAATTACCAGGACGGAGACGTCTTCCAGTCCTGCTCTGCCTGCAAACCCAAAACCTTCAGCACCGTCACTTACACTCTCTTCTGTCCGGGTCAGACACCAAGCACCAGGAAGAAACGGATCCAGCGCGTAAAGCTCTGCCGCTGCACAACAATAGATACGGATTAAACGCAAGCTAATACATCCAGGTCCATTATATCCTCTTCCGTGTAGAGGAAAGGTGCCGCTTTGCAAAAATAAAAAAACGGAAAGTGTATTTTGCTTAAAGGACACGTGAGAATAAAGTGGGAATATGATGAACTTACTTGAGCCTTTTCTATCAATACAATGGAAATGATAGCCTCTAATTTACCACTAATTTTCTTGATTGATGATAAAGGGGAGGGAGGGGTTGGTTGACGTCACACAGCCCTTTCTGGCTCTTTGAAGGTCACAAAACAAAAGTGTAACATCACAATGTTTGCTTTTTTCTCCTGCACTCATCTACTACTTTAAAACTAATGAAAGTCGGTAAACTTTTTTGGTGAGGTTAGCATTTCAGTTTTATGGTTGGGTCAAAGATTCAAAATAAAAGGAATCATTAAGGATAATTAAGAACTTTTATTTCTGCTTAAGGATTCCTACACAAATTTCACCTGCTCTGGGCTCAAATTAAACTTTGGACTGTAAACACCTGTTGTATATATCGATCTGGCTCTCTGAATGCATGCATGTCTTCCTTTCTCTTAATGCATTTGTCATCAAATCGTGAGTCTTGCATTATTCTCAGTTGACCTACTCAGATGGTGCTAAGTTGCTTTACTAGCAGGTGAATAGCACAAATTGTGTGAATCTCGCCTCAATTTAGCAAATGCTATGTTGCAAAGCGCTTTACAAGGATGAAATATTCCTCTATCATCACAGTAAAGTAGCCTAAGTCAACCCCAAAGCTGAGACCTTAACTTTTTCTTTGCTGCTGGTTAGAGTGAAAAGTGTGCCACCTGACCCCAGTCTCCCCTACATAAGTGGTTGATTCAGGTGTCATGTTCCCTCTGTGATGATGCTTTAACCTCCATTTAATAATATATCACACTGTCCAGTTATTTTGTAAATTATCAGTCATTGCTTCCACAAAGTCAGTTTTTATGTGTTCACAGATTTGGAGGATTTGTTGGCAAACCGTTTTGTATGCAGTGATTTTGCCAAAGTTTAGACTTTAGTTAAGCTAACTAATAATGTTGAGTGCCAGTGAGCGCATGTTCAAGTTTAAGGCAGGTTGGTTTGTAACATTTTATGTTATATTTGTTGCAGACATGCAGGCTAATGGATGTGCAACACGTGTAACTTATCACAAAGTGTATAAGGACACATCCTCAAAGGACTTGGATGGTTGTTTTGTTTCCACTGTGTGGGATGTAAAGCTGAAGCCTTTTATGATATAGACATTTTTTACAACCTGCACTGCTAAATGCCACTTCATTTTATGTTTCATGTGTATAATATGTGTATCATTTATTGTAAAGTTGCTTGTAAATAAAACAGTTTTCAAGCTATGAAATATTTTCTGATCAGAGATTTTATTTGTTGAAAAATATTGGAAAGATCAGACTTTACATGTCAGAATCAATGCAAAATGTAAGAGCAATGTAAGAACCTATACACAGCTGAAGGTATCTCTGATGTCTACATATTGCACAAAAGATTATTTCAGTCTTTTAAATTTAAATACATTTTCAGGTAGCAAATTATATTACATACAGTAAAGCTTTCAGCCGATGAATGCAAGCACTCCGTGGACATGAACGAATAACAGAGTAAACTGTAAAAGATGTGAAAAAGTGAATCTTGTTTTCAATCAGGAAATATTGGTTTGCTGTCATGGTCCCCGTGCAGTCTGGTCCAGCTTGTTTACGATGGTTGTGTGACATCCCGAGTCTCTTAAGGTGCAGACATGCTGGCTTCTTTCTGGCGCAGTCGCTCTTTCTGTTGAGAGTAAATTGTGACCGGAGTAAATAAGAACACTGCAGAGAACTTCCTTCTAATTCAATTAAATCAACAAAACAGCATATCTGTGAATGTGCATGTATTTATCTGATAGCAAGTTCCATGTCGTAAAACTTTGAGTTTTGAGTCTTAAACAAGTCATAATGTGAGTTTCCAGCCTTATAGATTTACAAAGTTATTTAGCTGTTAAGCTAACATTAGCTAGGCATTAGCTGACATTAGCCTTGACTAACTGTTCTTTGTGCAGCTTTCATGTCTCCATCTGTAATTTTTGACCTGCACCTTTTACATACTGTAGATTTTTTGCAGTTTTTATATTAGAATGAAATTATCTTTGTTATCATTTTTATCAGCTGGAGCTCAATAACATAACATTAGTTGTTCAAGGTTCTCTCCTGCAACTTGATTGGATGCTGTTGGATTGGTTCAAACAAAGTGGTTCTGGGAAATCAACTTGCTGGGAATTGATGTCAATGTCAGTTGATTCAGCAAATACTCTACTTTTTAATCTTTTGGCTTGATTGTGAGGTATCAAGTATTTTCAATTCAAAGGTCCAAGTCAAGCCACGAGTGATTGGTGTTAAGTGCAGGTCGTGTTGCAAGTCTTCTGATTCTGTCAATCAGAAGACTTGCGCACCTATGTTTTTCTACCCACAGAGGCAAATAGAGGAAAAACTCTTTGTCTCTTCAGAGTATCGACTCTCTTGTGCTAAATCATGTCTTACCAGGCTGTTAGGGTTGATCTTTCTGGTCTCCACCTTCTTCTCTCCTGTGATCCTCTTCACTGATTGTTGAGCCTCTTTTAATCTGCAAACACGCAAATAATTACATAAAATAAGGTCAGTTTCATAATAAGTTCAGTTCAATCAAACCAAAAAATAAAGAAAAAATTACTTTAGACATAATATTACCCACAATATCATGAGGGTGTTCCACTGTTTGTCCATTTGTCACATGCATTATTTCAGACATTACTGACTCGACCTTTTTCAAAACATTTGTTGATTTTGGATTTTTAAAACTACATTCTTTGAGAGAAGCTGACTGCCTCAGTCTTCACATTTCTGGCATTTAACTGAATAAAATTCTTGCTTTTTAAAAACAGTGGTCTAGAAATGTAGCCTACATGAACAGGGCTATCTGATACCTCTCTTTAGAGATGTTCTTGTTCTCTCTCTTCCACCGGGCCTTGAAGTCGCCACAAAACTCAAACCAGAGCATAAAGAAATACCCTGTGGTCACCTCCTTCTCTCCTGTCTTGGGCTTCAGTCCAAAATACAGAGACAAGTCCTGAAAACTGAACATCAAGTATGAAAAAGGAGACGATTAATAACACGATAAAGCAAGATGTCATGATTTATGGTTCAAGGTCTTGGTTTCAGTTGAACATTCTGTTGCTAGTAGCAACCTCTACTGTCAGAATTCCATAGCAACTGACATTCTGATGTCCACCATTTTGTTACTGCAGATTTGTGGACAAGCAAGTATCTTCTATCTACTTCCCAAATGTCGTTGCTGGACCATTATGTAGAGGTACTATTTTCATTACAGCTCTTCATTGATTGTTATTTTGTGTTTGTTAATAGACGCCAGCTGGAAGTGCAGGCTAATAACTGCTAGCTTGATTAGCTAGCAGTTAATCTAGCTGTCTGAGGCTAATGTGTTGTTTATAACAGCTATGTTAGTAGTTGCTAATTTAGTTAATGTACAACAAGCTAACTGTTATTTATTTATTTATTTATTTACTTTTATTGTGGACTCTGTGCATACTATATGTTTGCTGGATTAATTATTGTACTGTATTTCGTATGCAGACTTAAAGTTGATATGAGATATTGTAAGGGCATACTGTAACTAATTTCACAGCTGGTCTATAGACAAATTCAACGGTCGCTTTGTTTGTTTCGCCACCACTGCGGTGACATCATGTCCATCACTCTTGGTGTCTGATGGTCGTGTCTAGAATGGAACCAAAAATTTAAGTGATGAAGTACTGTGAAATATTTTTGTAATATATTTCTGTTCATATTTTTGATTCACTTCTGGCGAACATCATGGTCCTCTATACACTCACAGTGTTTGGTCTCAGACAGCAGCACTCTTCATGAAGTAAAGTTTTGTGTATTTTGAATTATGTGTTTTTCCAAAGTTGAAGTTTGACACTACTGCTGGAGCAGCCGATCTGCAAAGGTTCTTTATGACTTCCACATTACATTATTGTCAAAAGTAACACTGCATAAAAAGGTAAAGTTAAAATTAGAAAATTGTAAACTTCTAGTGGCAGCTTGCATTCATTCATGCTCATACTGTAGACCGATGCCACCGCAGCAGTGGCGGCTTGTTAACTTCCAGCACCAGATAGATCTATACTTTTGTGAACTGGTTTCACTTGTTACTGTACTAATTCATGTTTACAAGTACCTTTGGTCTATCTCTTCTTTATGGAATCTCATCTTTTTTTGATTTGTAATCTTTATCATTGAATTTGTTGTCCAGTACTACAATACACCTGCCAGCTCTAGTCTTCAGTCTTAACCTGGGAGGTTTATTTGTTTGTCTGTTTGTCAGCAAGATTACGGGAAACCTACTGGCCTGATTTTCATGAAACTTGTTGAGAGGGTGTAGCATGGGCAAAGGAAGAAAAATAAAAATTTTGGAGAGGATCCAGATAACAGGGAGAATACACAAAATTATTTTTCACTTTTGTTAACATAGTGTGATATGGTACTTAGGTAGGTCTGTGCTCTCTGAGTGCCCTTCTAGCTGGAGGTACATTCAGCTCACTACAGTGCTGAACACTTAGTGAAGGTTGAGGAAGGCTGGGACAACTTTCAGGAAAGCCTGATATTGCAGATTTTGATGAGTG
Organism: Lutjanus campechanus; assembly: GCA_027495735.1. Lineage (NCBI taxonomy): Eukaryota > Metazoa > Chordata > Actinopteri > Lutjaniformes > Lutjanidae > Lutjanus > Lutjanus campechanus. Next base: position 14,481 of record JAJHUR010110347.1, on the reverse strand, counting down.
TGGCTAAGTTTGTCTAGCAAAAGTTATGATGTTGAAAAATATTAAAACAAGAGTGACATCACTAAGAATGATCAACGTTAACAGTGTTGAAATTGTTGTCTATACTAATTCATAGACTTTTTTTGTGGCTACTTGAGTTGTCACTGAACCAAGTTCAAAAAAGGAAAGGATGTTGCACACACAATAACAGCATGATTAATTCGCCAACCTTTTTTGGACCGTCATCAACTGATAGGAAGCTTCTGCATGTTCTTTTCGTGCTGCAAAGAAACAGAAGAGGAAATAGTTTAGTTGTATCCAGACTCAAACAGTCATAATCCCTACAGAGACTCTAATACTTCAAGGAACACAGTGAGAATCTCTTTTATGATGATGACCATGTCAAATGGAGCCAGACAACCATTTGGGGCTCTTCAAAACAGCAATTACACAATTAGTTATTCAACAATGGAGCCATTCTTGCTGCCAATTTCAAACTGCAATGCCACTATCAAAAACATAACAGACACAGTGTTACCTGTGTTTTTCGTCCTGTAATGTTATGGGATTCTGCTATAGCCTCCAGATAAATGTCCAGCTCAACAAATCACAGAAAGTCTGATTTTACTTTATTCCAGATCACATCTTTAAACAAATTTTTTGAATGAAGACACATTCTCATTTAAAAGTTAGTTACTTTTTTTGCTACAATTGTGATGCTTGTTTTAAAAACATCTTGAAATGTGTATTTTACACCATTTCAGACTAATTTCACATGTTCCAATGACAAATAAAGGCTTGAAAAAAGTGTCTGTAATGATTTTTATATCAAATTAAACATAAACTCTTGCTCATGGTGTGAATTGTCTGGTCCATGTGAATAATATTATTAGTTATATACAAGGTTAGGTTTATTTGGGTATGGTCTAGACCTGCTCTACATGACAAATGCCCTAAGATAACTTCTGTTTGGCACGATATGAATAAAATATACTCGACTTGATTGACTTGAAGCTTTTATGTGTGAGTTTTCGTCATGACCAGTAAAAGGGATGATGAAAACATGACATGCATTTAGCAACTACAATGCATTGATGCCATTTCAAATACTCTTGTGATTTATCCTGAGACGGGTCAACATAAAAATCTTACAACATGCAGTGCCTCAGTTACTTGGACGGATATTTCCCAGTGCCTGTGTGTCTCAGGCAGGAGTCCCTCAGTCACTGCCAAATCTGTCTGATCCCTATCTGAGTGTCTAGTCTTTTCTCTGAATCCACCCTATCTCCATCACACACACAGATACCAAAGACACTCCATGAAATAGTACGGAGGACAAAGATATTCAGGCCAGTAACAGGATGGAGCCAATGAAGACAAAAGAATAGTTTAGATGGAGAACACGGAGAAAGAAAATAAGGGAGAGTTGACAGGTTCTTGAAAGTAGACTGGGCTCATTCTTGAAGAGTTTGCAATACATTTGATTAAAATCATGTGGAATCAGAGAGTAAAATATTTTCAGTGCTGTTAAATATGGTTTCACAAGTCTTAGAACTTGTATATTTCTTTACCCAGCACCGTCTCCAGATATAAGTATACCTTGCTGGAACACAGTAAACTAATATTGCCACTTGAAAGTATTTAATGTAACCAATAGTCATGTGTCTTTATTGACATGTTTGTACAGACTTGCTTAAAGTAACTCAGCTATTCAGCTGTACCACATATGACTGTAACTACTCACCGCTGAGAACAAAAGCCTCCATCTTGTCCTTAAATGGCTGCAGGTGTTCTTCGGGAGAATCAGAGCAAACCCTCTGCACGTCTTTCTCACATCCTGAAAACAAAAAATAAGACAATGATTCAGAAAATGGGGGGAAATGTAGCTGTGGGGGAAAGAGAAAACATGATAAAACAATGTGTATATTAAATATAACATTGACATTATTTACATCCTCAGAAAGTGGGATATTTTATGTTTATGGGCTGTTCGCAGTAATTAAAAGCATGCGGTGTTGAAACATAAGCAGTAGTAGCAATCAGTAGTGGACAAATCTCTCATATGGATGTAAACCTGTGAAGGTTAAATGAGCAACACTTTGGGTAGCAAGACATGATTCATTTGTTGGTCTTTGATACAAAGAAGTCACCTTACATCCTTAAAATGGTACTCAAATGATGAACAGCCATGCTAGCTTCTTTGCATGCTCACAATAATACTAAAATGCTGATTAGGGATTAACGGTTTCATGGCAAACCACAGTAAAATTCCAGACGATTAACGTTACCGTTCCATTAAATATCATTAAAATCGTGTTTGATTACCGCCTTTTGAAAAACTCACGATAAAAACCTGTCCAGGACGGACCAAAGTTAGCAACAGTCTCACAGATGCAGGCGCAACAGCAACATGGGTCCTATTTCAAATCACTGTGAGGTTTTCCAAAATAAAAGTTAAAAACATTGCATCTTTCATTTCCCATAATGCATCTCAATAGTATTTTTTTTGTTTTTGAGAGTCTCTGACCGTTGAACACCCTCCACCCACTCCACAGCCTCAGTTTGTAATTTGGTCTTTATATAATAAATCTGTAGTCTCCCAAGCCTAAACTGATGATTACATCACTATGACATCATCTGGGTTATTTTCTTCCGTTAACTCCTCCCAGAGCCACTGAAGACTTTAAACAACTGCTTTTACAGGCTGTGGCACTCCTCATGACTGCACTTGATATCTAAAACAGTCGAAGCGTTCCTTTAAACTGCACACTCTTTGAACACTCATGTTCTGGTGAAGAAATTCAGTGTTGTTGAGTTCTTTGAACATAATAACTTGCTTTTTTGAACTTGACTGTTGCAGTATTAACCCATAACTACAACCTGATGGATGAAACGAGACAGAGAGAGTTCTGCGTTAAACTAGCTCCACCTGTGCCCCAGCAGGAGGTTATCAGCACCGCTTCCTCTTTAGATATCACTTATTGAGATTCACCCAGAGATGGCGACTGCAAACTCCCTCCCGCTCTCTCTTTTCCTCTGCCAGTCTGTGGCTCCACGTTGCTCTGCGTCCAATCAGTGGATCAGAGGAGCCAGTCTGCAGAGCCAGTCATAATAGAGGCTGCAGAGGGAGCCGAGCCCCTGCCCCCCCACCCCCAACGCTCGATCAACATCTCCCAGATAAGATTACAAAAGAATACTGTTTTCATTCAGGATTTGTGTAAACTGTGGAGGCGGGTATCTCTCCCTGCATTGTGTGGCAAGCCTTTCTTTCTTTTGTCTGCCTTTTGTGTTGGACAGAAGTTTGCTTATTTCAGACTGAAGAGGGTTATAGACCTTCACATAAACAGAGCCAGCTGATGAAGAGTGTGGTGCCTTCAGATGTGAGACTGAAATTACACAAACTGCACTGAAGCAGTAATTTGGTTTCACAGAGAAGGATTTCTTCAATACATTTTAAGTTTTTGATGATGACGTGTTTAGATCTAACCTGACACGCCACACGGTTTGATACACAGAACCATCTGGGAAGTTGTCCCTGGAAACTGTTTGGAAAAGGGCATGCACTTTAAAAAAAGATACTTGGCTGATGATTGGATGAACCATCTGTCTATCACTCTCTATCACAGGCAGAGTGCAAAATAAACTGGTGAAGGTTCAAATTTTACCAGCCACTTAATAAATTATAAATTCACTGGTGAGTGAAGCAAATCTACCAGCCATCTGCATTTTGCCCCCTTCATTTTAGCAGACAGGACACGGGCCAAACTAAAACATCAAAGTGCACGTCAAATAAATAAGATCATGTCTGTCATTTTAGGCAGTTCTTATCGCACTGATGCTTATTCAAGTGTTCCATTTGCGGTTTTAATTAGCAATTTGATGCTATAAAAAGCAGGTTTCACATCATGATTGACAGTTGAGCTCTGTTCACAATTGAGTCTGTAAGAGGAGTCCCAACGCCGATCACTATTGCACAGACTGTGGCTCCAAGTAACGTCACCAGGAAAAGATCGCAGTGCTAGTATCCAGGATGGTTTGGCTTAATTTTTCTGCAGTGGGAAGAAGTGGAGACGCGCTGTCCATCTTTATTTATGTCAATGGTTAAGTCTCACACCCAGGTCATCAAATACATGATGCTGTGGGTTAAACAATCAACCCATCTTAAAGTGTTGGAATTTGATGACCTGGGAATAAAACTCAAAAATCAGTAAATAAAATCATATAATGAGGTCCTTTTACTGTAATTCATTCATTAAATCTCGTTTCCCTCAAGAGTGAACACGGATGACTTAAGAGAACCTAATCTTTCTTCAACTGTTGGGAAACATTTCATACCAACCGAACAGAAAACACAGGGATGAGGGCGGTTCAAACAGGCAGAACAAAAGGAACCTGCGACGGGCGATCCAGATTGCACGGTGGTTTGGGTAGACGGGACGATAAGACAAAGCTGTGTTGAGAGGTAGAGAAAGCTATCTGTGGCACACATCTGTGGGGCCACACTGGAGCCCAGGTGATACAGCCGAGCAGTTTTAAGCATCCGTGCATCTCTGCAGAGGCCTGTGCAGATACGCCGCAGATACTAGAGGTCTGGAGATTACATAAGTGGGAAGCTATGGTCTCCCTGTGCTGGCGACAGGGGCACAAAGGCACAACGATGGGAGATCTGATGGGCAGGAGGATTAGAAGCTGGATCTGAAAGGCGCCAGGCCAGTATCAGCAGCAAGACTCCTACTAGTCTCTGAGTACACGCACATACAGCGCACACGGGCAAAGACACATGTATACATAGGGACACAACAATGCACTCACTCACAATCGTACACATGTCAGAGTCAGCATTGTCCTCAACATGACTTCTCTGGTGCAACTGGCTGGCATGCTGAATGGCGTCATATGGGCACACTTAGAGAAGAGAACAGGCTAGAAGGATAAGAAAGACGAGAGGAAATCTTTTGTTCTGGGGCTTTAGCTCACTCAAGTTTGGTCAAAGAAGTAGGCCTTTAGCCCCAAGTGTAAACAGTTACTCAATGGCTGGGGCCAGTGATGGGAAACCAGGGTGGTGAGTTGTTGTTGTCTGAGGAAAAACGATGCCAGACTAGGCCGAGGTTTGCTCTGTGGGAACCTCTCAAAATCAGAGTGATAGAGTTACACAGGCTGGCTGAGGTTTTCAAACAAAAACACACAACAAAATGACCACAACGAGACCATTCCGGTCGCCCAGTCGACGCGGACGCTGAAGCTCACCGTCTGTCTGCTCAGAGTCGAGCTAATGTTTTTTGGAAATGTGTGCAACAATCTCATATCATGGATCAAAAGGGAGGATAAGAGTATTGGTGCTCATTAATCTGGAGTATTTTTTTTTCTTTGGAGAGAAGGAGCTGGAACAGACAAGTGTTGCTGTAGTGACATCACGTACTTGTCAGATCTCGTCCAAGCTGTCTCAGGTCTCTGTTCAGGTCGTCAAACTTGACCTGTGCTGCCAGGAAGACGTCCTGAGGTTCAGGAAGTGGGAACATACTCTTGTCTGTGCCGGCGTTCTGTTGGAACATAATCAAAAATAAAAATATATCACAGGGACTGAGAAATGTATTGTATCTTTTTTATCTATCTTCATCGGAATCAAAATGGACAAAGGTGAGCAAATAACAATTTGGAGACATAAGAGAATATCGGCACGTCAGCGGTATCGGCCGATAAAGGCTTTTAAATTAAAATTTGGCATTAGCCCTAAATGAACATTTCTGCTGCACAGAAAACCATGCACAAATTTATAAAACCTTACTTTGCTTATCTTTTATGCTCATTCTATTTATTGTTTTCAATGCATCAGTAAGGAAGTCTAGTGTATGTGGGGTTATTGCAATTTGGCATATTACGCCCAAGTCTGTGGTGAACTTTGCATTAACTTAATGAACAATGTAATAAGAATTATGTGTTTGGTTTTCTTTGTTAACCCACTACTTACAATATAATTACTACAAATAATAGGGGTTGGCTGGCTTCAATGTCCTCTACGATCTCTGTGATCTCATCTTCCAAAAAGTTTGCTTTTCTCCTTTGGTCCATGACTATTCCAGACTAAAACCTCATTTGTGCTGCATTATATAAAAGGAAATCACTGATTGTAAGACAGTTAATTTGAGATTTAAACATCACAAGTGCATAAGTGATCATGACCACGCTGGCAGGAATGATCTGAAGACTAAGAGCATTTTTATAAATGAGACTCTAATGAAGACATAGAAGTGTCAACCTGTTGGTCTATTTGCAGTAATAAAGAATGAAAATCAATCAGTATGCTCCAGTCGATCCCTCAACTCGTACCGCATTAAATCATTGGTTTTAAAAGCACACTCAGCCGTTTTTCTTCCATGAACCTTGATAAATACCAACTATATTCAAATACTCACAGGAAACAATACAAATACATCACCTTCATCTAGAGTAAAGCATAGAAAGCAACTGCAATATATAAGTAATACCTTATCCAGATTGTGTAGGTAGTATGACACCACGTAGTCCACCAGGCTGATACGATTGTCCTGAAAAGAAATGCAGAAGACGCATAAAAAAAATAAGAGCATGATGTGCAGGCAGATAGCTCACTGTCATATTCCAGTACCTTAATTAAAACATTTAATTACATGTCTTTTCTCTATAAAGAGGAAATAATTTCATATATGCAAAATGTAAATGGGACCACTGACAAACCTTACAAAAAACAAATCCAGTTTCTAAAAGTTGATAAAAATGTTGATGAATTCATTTTGTTCACCTTTCTTTCATTACAAAGGGGTCGTAGCAACAAGCTGCAGAATGTGACTTTGTGGACTTTTTCGCTCAGGGTTTGGCCTCTCAGGCTACACACAAACCCTCCAATTGGTAGAGGTTGTTGGTTGAAAAAAGCTTCTCTCAAAAGGTTGAGCATCAATCAAAGATATCACAAAGTGCTCCTTTTTAGTAAAGTTGTAAATACAAACTATTCTAAGATTAAGTATCTCATCTCTGGAAATAAAATTAAAATGGTGCAATAAATTCAACAATTCACTTAGTATTTCTAATGCTTCCTAATACTCCATCCCTAAGAAAAAAAAAAGTGTCTTATAGGGGAGCCACTACAGCCCCCCTACAGATATCAAAGCCTTACTCTGCTCTTGACATCCTTCAGTTTAGGTAGAATCTCCAGACCAAAGCCGTCGGCCTGACCTCTGACCCTGCTGCCTCCATTCATGTGGTTACCCAGAGCCAGCACCAGTCCAACCAAAGCCTTCACACCATCGCTCTCCAGCAGAACCTTAAAACACAAAACACACACAGGACCAACTAAGTAATCAGACATATCACATGTGAATTATATTGAATGTGTTCTCAAGTACCTTGGAATAATTAATTAACATGCATTAACATTTTTCCCCACCTTACAGACAGAGGAGACAGTGTTGAGCTTGCACTGGATGGATGCGATCCCGTCGATGAAGGCCGACTGGAAGATGATGCAGTGGGCTCTGCCAGCAAAGTCTGGGATCTGAGACAGCTCGTACAGGAACCTGCGGGACAACCACACCAACAGGAAGAAGACATGTCATGATGTGAAACACAACAGCCTGTATAAGCCTGGTATTTGTCTCCACAGTGCACACACACACACACGTACACACAATCGATTACTGGTGTACTCTCTAAACATCTGTGTCAGCAGGTGAGATACTGACTGTTCGGGTTTGTCCAGCAGTTTAACTTCCTCTTCCTCTGATGTCTCGTAGTGTTTCTTGATTCTCTCCAGTTCCTCCAGCTGTGCTCTCTGACACAATAAAATATAAATAAGGGGTTCATAATTGTACAGTTGCGCTTGTATCTAAAGTGTTTTGTAGTTAAAGTGTGCTGCAATACGTACATTTTCATACAGCGCTTCAATGGTCTCCAAGTCCACCACAGAGTGATCCACTGTCAGAACGGCTAGAAACAGAAATATAGAAAAGCACAGATGTAAAATCTAAACAATTAAAGTAACTAAAGTCTAAATTCTAAACGAAAGTCCTCTTAAATGTTCCATAAGCAACATAAAGTGACTTTATCACTTATTACAGGGTGAATTTTATTTGTTTAATTCTGTGTTATGAGTACAACTACCTCAGAATTGTACTAAAGTAAATTTAGCTCCTACATATCAATAAAGGTTGTAATGTGCTACTGAGTATTCATGGGGGAAAAAAGACAATTAAAAGTCTGTAGCTGTATTTCACAGCTACTGTAGTCATGTCCAAGTGAAACACAACAAGCCTTGTTTACATTGTAATATATGGTAGTGGAGATACTTTTAAAGACACTTTTCTTGAAGTATTTGAGTGATTGATACAACATGGCTAATGTGGCAAACATTGATTTGGGGCCAGTGATGGGAAACCAGGGTTTTTAAGACTGGAGTAGGCTCAATGACACGTGTAGGCTAGAGTGCCCCAAAATAACAGAAAACAAACTTTAACAATTTTATTTTCACAAATTATGATAACATTAAAAAAAAAAATCTAACATTATCTGAATTCAAACTCAGATCTGTCATTGTACTGATTTTTGATGACCTTATACACTTTTTAATACCCTGGGCCTGAGAAAAATACATTTTATTCAGCTGTATTTTTATTCAAATAATGTGCTACAACGAGCCTGTATATGAAATATGAGATTTCCCAGCAACCAAACTGAACAAATGAAACCCTCTAATATAACTGACCTTGTTGTATATCTTTCATCTCCAGGTGGAGGCTCGATATAAGGATGCCCACAGCCTGAGAGCGCTTCCCGTCCAGCAGCTTAATGATCTGGCACACATACAAACACACACACACACACACACACACACACACACACACACACAGTTACCATCACTACCTTATCATTACAAACCATTAGTGAGTAATTTGTGGAGAGTTTATTATGCAAAGACGGAGGCAAACAAAAAAAGTCACATTATGCTATACTGAAATGCATTAGCACTTTGCCTTCTTTTGCCTTTTTATTTAATTGTATTCTAAGTCACTTCCCATCTCATTGTCTCTTAAATGTTTTAACTCAGTCTTATGCCTTTTTTTAAAAATATACTTTGGACTACCTTTGCATTTAAGATGTTTCATACAAATAAACTTGTAGCATAAGCGTCCTTACTGCTGGCAAATGCAGCAAACACAAATAAAATCCAGGTGAAGAATTGCAGCCCATCAAAAGGTAAGGATTTTGTAAGAAATGACTGAACAGACACAGAACAGTGGAAAAAATATACTTCTAGGATGATTAAAGTAAATAAATCACAACTATCAGTAAACTCAGACAGGTAAATGTAAATAAAACTACCTGTACCCTGTGAGATTCTTTAGTCTCTCTGCCCTCCACAAAAGCTTCTTTTTTTTTTTTTAACTCATAACTGTGTCTCCATCTGGATTTATATTAAACTCTTATGACAAGTTTAAAATAATCTGGTGTCTGTAAACTCAATGGTATCAACCCCATCTAGTGGACAAACAACACACTGCAAATAATTCCAAAAACCCAGGTGTTTCTGTCATGATGTTCTAGGTAGTTCTGTGAGTTACCTTCCTGGTTTTGGTTTTCTTCTCGTACGCCTCTGACAGCGGCTTCCTCTTGGTCTGTGTGGTGGTTTTGGCAAAGAGATCCTCAAACTCGCTGGTGTTAATTATGTTTGGTTCCTCTAAAGTGCTCCACAAGGTGTTGTTACTGAGGGAGAGAGAAACATAATGTTTAATGAGCCCTTGTTTTAATTAATATTGTACTATACAATAAGATAAAAGTGTGGGTTGGCGTTCAAGGTTGAATTAGTTTGTTGACATGAGGCCAATAAAGGCACTTTAACTCAACTGTTTGACTCTCTACATAAAATGCTGATGTTTAAGGCCAAAGAAATGCTGTGTGAATCAAATGTCTGCTGGGACATAACAAACTGCATGAAGACTGCTGTGGGAACATCTCAGTATAAACGACTGATCTTTATCTCTCTGTCCAAAAATCAGAAGATTAGAAAGCAGACAGAGCCACACACCAACAGTCAAACAATGTGGCCAACATGAGTGCACGCCTGGCTGCAAAACCTGCAACTGAAAACTAAAATGGATGTCTGGGTTTGAGTTCTGAGGGAAACAGAGGACTTTCACAAAGACAGACTCTCCTGAGGCAGAGGACCAAATTTAACTTGTATTATCTTGTGTATTAGTGTGTAAAGTCAAATTATTTCATCAATGCACCAGGGAGGGAGAAACTCTAATTCTATTTATTTATGTTGTATGCATGTGATATGTTAGTTAATTATGAAATAATTAAACTGTTCAACTCACCCCATTATTGGCATTGATTACTGACCCACAATTCTGTTATTCATATTTTCATATAAAAGGAGTTTTATTGGAGTTCATTTTAATTGCTACAGCCATTTTTATTTTTTTATTTACTTAATTTTATAAAGTTATAAAGCTGTGAACCTACTTGTTGTCCTGGATCTGGATTCTGGTCCAGTAAAGAGGCCTCATGGGTCGGGATGGCTCCACTGCTGGTTTCCTGGGAGGTTTATCAAGCATGAGACCCCCACCTGGAGGAGGAGGTGGTGGAGGAGCTAAACCTGGCATAAATGGAGGAGGCGGGGGTGGTGGTGGTGGTGGTGGAGGGGCATTTGATAGCTGCATGTGGTTTAGGGGGGCAGAGAAACATGGTGGAGGTGGAGGAGGAGGCAGACTGTGTCCGTTGGTCGGTAAAGTTGTCAGTGAAGGAGCGGGTAGTTGTTCTGACAGAGGTAGTGTGGCTCCAGGAGGAGGGGGAGGAGGAGGAGGAAGAGGAGGAGGGTCATGTGAAGAAGATGAAGACAAAGTATCATCTGTCTGATTGGCCAGGCTGAGGCTGATAGAAGCCAGGTCCAGCTTTTTGGGCGTCACCCTCTGCTGCTGAGGGGTCATGCAGGTTCTCCCCATATCATCTCCGTCCTCAGGAGTCTTAACAAATGTCTCTCGGTCTGTCTGGATGCAGACTGTGCGGAAGGTTTTGGGTAAAAAGTCGTCTCCCGTTGATACAGCGACATCTTTGAGTTCCCCACGAGCGCGGCTCCCTGCCTGGGAGAGTTTGGCCTGCAGCTCAGCGACAGTGAACTCCAGACGGGCGACATTGTCTTCGTTTTCCACCTTCAGTCTGGACAGCTCCTGACCATACTCCTCCTGAAAATAAATAATGAAAATTAGATGAAGCCCCAATTTGTGCCTTTTTTGTATTATTATTTGATTTGAGTCACAGATCTAAGCATCTATTCACTGTAAATCTCTACTGATCTTTCAAAACCAGAGTTAGACTTCACAGCTATGATGGTAGCGATCCATATTTTCTTGAAGGAATAGTTCAGCATTTTAGGAAGCACACTTATTTGATTTCTTGCCGAGAGTTAGATGAGAAGATCGATGCCAGTCTCATATCTGGACAGTAAACATGTCACTACAGCTAGCACACAGTTAGCTTAGCTTAGCATTAAGACTGAAAGCAGGAGGAAACTGCTAGACTGGTTCTGTCCAAAAGTAATGAAATCTCACGATCAGATTGATTTTATTTGTTAGCTTTATAGGCAGCATTCTGTGTACATTTGATCATTTTTCTTAATTCAGGTTTAATGTTTTGGTCTATTTGTCTTTTTTAATTTTTGGTTATTCATATTTATTTAAAAAAAATGGTGAAAGTTTACTTTGTCAGTGCTCTGCTATCATTTTGGACAATTACGTTTGCTGTTAAACTGTTAAACATCCCAACTCAATTACATAACTTTTGAGGTGTTTATGTATATATTGTATATTTTGTATATTATTTCCTTAAAAGACTATCATCTGATACATTAATATCAGATTTTTTTTTTTACTCCCTGTCAGTATCAGCGTCGGCTCCAAATCTCCAGTGTCAGTTGGACTCTACCCTTTTAACTGTATGATTCTGTAGCACACCAGGGTTCAACACCTCACTTTATCTTTCACACTGACCTGTAACTTCTCCAGCTCCTCTTTGCATTCTCTCTTCAGCTGCAGGAGAGCAGCCTGGTGCTCTGAGAGGAAACAGAGCAGAAGAATGATGAGTAAAAGAACATTTTACAAGAGCTTTGTGTTCTCTCTTTGTACCACAACAGATGTTCATTGTTACAGCTGTAGCGCCCGAGAGCGTTTTCTTTTCCATGATGAGCGTATCAGTGCTGTGGCTGGGTACAAGCTGAACAAGAAACAACTTACAACAACCATGAGGCACCTGAGACTGCGGTTAATTTTGCATCACAAATCAAATTCATTTTTTACCCCTGCAGCAGGCATTTGAGGATATGTTGTGGCTGCTGAGGACAGACACGGTCAAAAACAGTACAAAACTTGACCAGAGGATGGCAGCAGAGCCTCAAATGTAAGAGAAACATACAGACTGATACACACACAGCTCACTGGCATCTTGGACAAACTATTTAAGCAAACATTTATCTGCTAATGGATGACTGGACTTACTGAATGGTCAGCTAAAGTATTTACTGTCACCTTCCTAACAGTATTTATAGGAGGTGTGTTTACAGGAAGGTGGGTGTGAACACATGGAGCACACAGTTTTATCCCTGCTCAAACAACCTGTAATAATCCTACTGATTAACAGAGGTAGACATTTTTCAAATAAGGAGGGATCGTTTTAATATTGAGAAGTCATCCACTGACATATCAGTGAAAGCAGGATGACTTTTATGCCTCATAAATTAGGGGTGTCACAATTTGCCAAATCCACGATTTGATATGACTTTTGATTCTAAGGTTAGAGTTTGATTTTTGGGTTTAAGCATTTTTTTCATTTTGCACTGACGGTTATGCAAGTTGAGTTTTGATTTGTAAAGATAAACGGATTATTGGTTTTATGTTCAAGCAACTGTCATTTACATTTTCAAATTCTTCTTTAAAAAGACTTGTATACGGTCTATGCGCGATCAAGTGTGATATAACGGCCGTTAATTGATGCTGTGTCATCTTTTGAGTGTTTTTTTTTTTCTTTGGACATGTGCTGGATGCCACAGGTTGGTGAAGGTGGAGAGAAAAACGATTACTGGGAGAATTCCTGATTCTGTCTTTTGATGTGATTCTTGAAATTGAAAGCTCACGTCAATGGATGTTTGATTTAAATTGTGGCACCCCTATTATGAATGACATCTGATATCCATGTCTGTCAGCTGTGACTTCTTTCTTCAAAAATCTTCTAAAAGGTGCAAGTTTCACAAAGATACTTTAGACTACACTGAGCTGAGGCAGAGTCAAGGACACCCTCTGGTTACATAACATGACAGCATATTTAGGAAAAAAAAGGCCCTTTCCCCTCTGGATTTCTGCCCTTATGTCTCGTAAAACATATAAAACCCTGCATTAACTTTTCAAATGGCCATATTCAGACAAAGATACTGTTCATGCCTGCAAGTTTCTCTTTAAAATCATTGCTGCCAACTGGTGATACGTAGGCTGTATCGCTATTAAGGGACACAGACGAATCTCCACATGCATTTGCAGATTTCTGCCACGGTGCAGCAAAAGTCCCATGTAAACAGACAGCTGATGACAGGCCTGCCTGAGTTGTAACTGATGACTTATCTGTATTAACAGCTATTGGAGCAAAAAACTTAAGGTTTTTCAGCCATTAATGTCTATGCATGACTTTACTGATTTGGTTACAAATACTGATTTACAGATCTTAATACACTTGCAAATACGAAAAGATTTTCTACATATTTACAAATCTAATTATGCACACACAGACTGAGATACAGTTATACATCTTTTCACACATATTTGTAAATAGTTTTCATGTGCAGTAATTGCCCATATCAGATCTAAGCTGTAGTCAAAGTCTATCTTTGTGAAACTGGCCCTTGAAACTTTTTGTATTTTGTATCTATCTGACCTTCAAATGCAGGAAATACTAACTACAAGCAGTATATGATGATGGTCGTATCTAGAGCCAGTCTGTTCTGAGCTACTGTAGAAACATGGTGGTGCAACACAAGAGGACCTGCACCCTCTGTAGATATAGAGAGCTCATTCTAATGTAATGAAAACACAATGATTCTTATATTCAGGTGACTATATACTAATGAAAACATACTTGTGAATATTATTTTGCATTTCTACCATATTCTGCTATTAAATTCCTATAAATCTTACACACTGGACCTTTAAAGGCACACAGTCTGTGTCACGTGAATTCCTTCACATACTGAAGTCTGGCTGACTAGGTTTCTGTGGACACACACAGGGTGGAGTTGTGTTTACTGTAGCAGTAGAATTTGATATTACAGTACATCTACCACATGATATCACAGTACAAACACTCCTACTTCCTCTGTTGCTTTGTCGCAAATTAAAATCTGTTTAATACAATGAATGTTTAATACAATGATCTTTCTTTTCATCTTACAGTGTGGTGATATCTACATTATTTAGTACTTTCATTTTAGCA